>CM042393.1:34383267-34538267 GCA_023634145.1 Thymallus thymallus | reverse complement strand
TCGCTCTCTCTCTCTGTCGCTCGCTCTCTCTCTCTGTCGCTCGCTCTCTCTCTCTGTCGCTCGCTCTCTCTCTGTCGCTCGCTCGCTCTCTCTCTCTCTGTCGCTCGCTCTCTCTCTCTCTCTCTGTCGCTCGCTCTCTCTCTCTCTCTCTGTCGCTCGCTCTCTCTGTCGCTCGCTCTCTCTCTCTCTGTCGCTCGCTCGCTCTCGCTCTCTCTCTGTCGCTCTCTCTCTCTCTCTGTCGCTCGCTCTCTCTGTCGCTCGCTCTCTCTGTCGCTCGCTCTCTCTCTCTGTCGCTCGCTCTCTCTGTCGCTCGCTCTCTCTCTCTGTCGCTCGCTCTCTCTGTCGCTCGCTCTCTCTGTCGCTCTCTCTCTGTCGCTCTCTCTCTGTCGCTCTCTCTCTGTCGCTCTCTCTCTGTCGCTCTCTCTCTGTCGCTCGCTCTCTGTCGCTCGCTCTCTCTGTCGCTCGCTCTCTCTGTCGCTCGCTCTCTCTGTCGCTCGCTCTCTCTGTCGCTCTGTCTCTCTGTCGCTCTGTCTCTCTGTCTGTCGCTCTGTCTGTCTGTCGCTCTGTCTCTGTCTGTCGCTCTGTCTCTGTCTGTCGCTCTGTCTCTGTCTGTCGCTCTGTCTCTCTGTCTGTCGCTCTGTCTCTGTCTGTCGCTCTGTCTCTGTCGCTCTGTCTCTGTCTGTCGCTCTGTCTCTGTCGCTCTGTCTCTCTGTCGCTCTGTCGCTCTGTCTCTCTGTCGCTCTGTCTCTGTCTCTCTGTCTCTGTCGCTCTGTCTCTGTCGCTCTGTCTCTGTCTCTCTGTCGCTCTGTGTCTGTCTGTCGCTCTGTCGCTCTGTCTCTGTCTGTCTGTCGCTCTGTCGCTCTGTCTCTGTCTCTCTGTCGCTCTGTCTCTGTCTGTCTCTATCTGTCTCTCTCTCTATGTCTGTCTCTCTTGAACTCCATCTGATATTAATTTAGAATGGAAAACAATTGTTACTGCATCTAATTGAAATGAATCAAACCGAATTGCATCGATTTGTTCCACTTATGAATTGCAGCAAATTGTTCCTGTATCGGAGCCCATTTATGATGCGTATCGAAATGTGCTTGTAAGGAGAGTTGCTCATCCCTAATATTCTCTTCTATTTTAGCTGCTTTGCTTCTATTCAAATGATGCAGCTCAGCACTGGTTCATAGTGTCACTGTCCCACCAGTTAAGAGTGTTATGTTGAATAATTTTAACTATTAGAAAATAAACAGTAACCCATCTCACCCTTTCCTCTTTGCAGAAACCATTGGAAGCAAACCTGCAGATCACAGAAGCAATGCACTGATCAAAGAAAACAAATCTCCCCCCACCCCCCCCGTGGCCCCCCACATCTGATTTTAATGTCTACGGCTTAGCTTACCCGCCCCCCTTACACCTCACCGAAAAGAAAGGAGGGAAATGAAAGGAAGGAAGGAACCTTTATTTTCATTTATTTTTTATTTTTTTTAAAGCTGCTCAGGGAAGAGAAGTGGAGTGTGTCAGACGGAGCCCTTCAAAACTGAGCTGGGTCCGTTTCTCAGCGTGGCAGAGCGTAGAGCACTTCCTCAGATCTGACTGGGCTCCCTGTCACAGCCACATGCCTTCTCCATAGGCCTTTAAAAGCCCTGGATGTGTTTACCAGACGTGTCCTCCTCACACAGGAATCCAACAACTGTCTCCTGACTTTTTTTTTTTCTCTCGTCTTTTCACATTTTCCTCACGGAAGACTAAGAGATGGGCAGGAAATGGACAAGTTGAGGTTACACACCACCTGACTGACCGAGCGACGTCTCATGTATAGGTTTTCTCTCGCTCTGTCTCGCTCTTTCTCTTTCCTTTCCTTTCCTTTCCTTTCCTTTCCTTTCCTTTCCTTGGGAACGTGTTTAATCGACATCCGCACCTGTCAGAGGGTTACTTCCCAAATGGCACCCTGTTCCCTATGTAGTGCACGATTTTGAAGGCACTATTCTCCTGCCTATTGTTAGCCCCCGACATACCTGTAGCCTTAGCCCCAATTAGGACTTCTTAATGCTAATGCACTTTAGTTAGCCCAGTGGCTAGCTCTAGTCCAACTCTGCACTTGCAGCAAACCAACATCACTTAACCCTGTAGCTACGGATCTCACTTAACCCACACTGGCACAACAGTCAACCGCCATCCTCCAAAAACTCAAATACATTAACAGTGCATTAACCATACCACACAATATAATATCGATTTTAATTTTGTAGAAGCAGACTTGATTCGAGAGTTATGTCTGCTATTGATAGGAAGTGTGAACGAGCCCACTATGTACCTCTCTGTGTGTGTGTGTGTACGCGTGTGCACCTCATCACAAGGGTTCATATGCTAGCGTTTAATTTCACTATTGGGACGAAGCAACCTTTATATGATGTTAGTTCTGGCAAAGATCCCGCTTAGGTTTCTATTGGACTAGGATCTAGTTCAACCTGCAGTGGATGGAACCACATTGTCCAATCACGGTGGTGGAGAGATATTAGCGACCTCGCTCGTTTCAAAAGTGTCGACGCAGCACGGTTTGGGTTCCTGGTACTGGACTCAACCACGCTATCCTCCCCTTCTCCGATTCTCGTCCTTTCGCTGTTTCTGCCTCCTCTTTATCCTCTTCTCTTCTTCTCCTCATCCTCTCTCTCTCTCTCTCTCTCTCTCTTTCCTCCCTCTGTTTCACTCTCTGCTCCCGGCTCTAAAGCGTATCTCATGATAAGATGGATTAAAGGGGTTACTTAGCCCTGGTCGTTCATATGTGTGTATGGGTATATGTACCGTACATGTAAAGCTAACACAAATCATGGATCTGTTATTGTTTTTGGGAAGAATATCAGAGTTCAATGTGCTTGTAACAGTATATCCATCGGTTGGTTCAACACGTATAGTTCTCTTTTATGTTGTAAAATGAGGTGTTTGCATGGTGTACCCCCTTCAGATGTGCTTTATTTATTACAGATTTGATTGTGTTGAAGAAAATAAGTGAAAATCAAATTTGACGTTAATAAAAAAAATAGCATTTTCCATGAATTTATTTCCACGTTGTTCTATTGACTACATCATCTACCACGGGCGCAAGGTAGCCTAGCGGTTAGAGCGTTGAGCCAGTAACCGAAAGGTCCAGGGGCTGAACCCTGTAGGAAGGCCGTCATTGTAAATAAGAATTTGTTCTTAACTGACTTGCCTCGTTAAATAAATAAATAAAACAAAATACCCTCTGACCCCAGAACATCGGCTGTCATTTTCGGTTAATTTCCCAACGATTCTACATGTCGAACCTCCACCGTCCTTGTAGGTCTGACCTTGTAATCCCTCTTTCAGGTCCTTCTCACTCTTAGACATTGAATAATGTCGAACATGAATGAAAAAGAAGAACGGAACAAAGTGACTGGTTGTTGGCGAGTAGATGAGTCGCCAATTGTATACAGACCTGTCTTCTGTTTAGACAGCTGTTTTAGTGTGTTCTATGTTAGTCAAGCCTATCTTGTCTTTAAGCTACGGTAGTGTATCTCTGTGCTGGTGACCTGTGTAGTCGAGCCGCTCGCTGCTCCTGGTCTGGCCCAACAGCCTGCATGTTCTGGTCTCTCGACTCCTGGATGCGGCCTACCCCGAGGTAGTGTGGGGGAGGGAGATATGGGGAGCTGACTGATTAATAACAAAGGGGATGGAGGTCCTGCCCTCCTGGGCATCCTCTCCTCTTTCACAAGGGCCTGATTGTTACTGCATCTCCACGTCGCCAAGGGGCACGGGGGGGGGGGGGGGGGACGTTAGGGGCTCACTGCCAGCACCTGAGGGGGCATACACACACATCCGCGTTAACTGGTTTTATTTATTTATTTATTTAACTTTTTTTTGCATTCGTGGGCGGCTGTATACCCTGTTTGTAAAGAAGAAGAAAAAAAGCTTTAACCTAATGACTCTGAACAGGGTCTCAAAAGAATGTGGAAAAAGTCAACCTCCAGACGAAAATGCCTTTGTGCTATCAGATAACCGTCTTCAGAGGAGGAGGGAGGACACTATACATCCATTAGCATCTCCAAAGGCTGTCACGTTGACTAATAGTCGGCCACACAACGGCTCAGTTTGCCCCCCCCCCCCTGCATTATGCGCCTGACACAAAGGGGATGGAAGACTGGTAAAGACCTGTCAAATGTGCTACTGCAGCATACGCTCACAAAGCTTAATTTCTCTTCCCAAAAGAGTAGTCTTGTTCTTTTTTTATTTTTTAATCCTCCCCTCCCCTGCCTTTTGGCGGGGTAGGGAAGACAGGGTGAGGGGAGGAAATGGACAGCACTACTGTGAATAAGTCTTGTGGAGAAAAAGAGAAATTCAGAGGTTGGGTGGTTTCTGGCAGTTTGGGTCATGTTAGCATTTGTTTGCCGGCTTGTTGGAGAGGATTGCTTTGTTCCTCCTCTCTCTGTGTCCTGGGTTAGAGAACGAAGGATGGAGATGGAGAGGCTGAGGGACAGGGTGGGAGAGAGCTTGTACTGAGAACCCCACCCTCAAACTGGGCCACCAATGGAGGGGAGATCAGGGAAGAGGTGTTGAGCAAACTGCCATCTGCTTTTTAAGGGGTCCATTCAAGACTTCAAATAAATATTTTTTTGTAAATGTTTCAGTGTTTGGCCTCGGATCATAATTTTTTTTATTCTGTCTGCTGTTAAGGCATGTACAGTATGTGTCACTTTCAATTGGACACTAAGTATTTAATTTCTTTGCATCGTTCCAGGCAAACTGACACCGTCTGTATCTTATCAGACAGAGCGCTGAAGAGAAGCAACAGGCTTTATTCTCCATTTTCAGCAACAAACACTTGACTGTCCCCAGGGCCCGGTGCTTTCTGTGCTGGAGAGGGAAAAGAGGTCACAATTGGCTTTTGTGCTCATTATGTCCCAGGCATCTTCTCATTGCACTGTGGGGTCTATTCCAACGCTGAATTGGGCCCATGGGGATTTCGGCCGAGTCACAGAGGTCAGCGACCCTCCACACACACACACACACACACACACAGATACAGTATTCTCACCCCTGTCCTCAGATTCTGGGTAAGCTATAAACTACGCAAAGTGCCTAGAGTTTATATTTTACCATCTGATGGCTACATTCTAAAAACAGTAAACCCTGAGATTGTGTGTGTGTGTGTGTGTGTGTGTGTGTCTGACACTGATAGCACAAGGGTAGCAGTGTATAATGGAGGGTGTATCTCTGCCACGTTTTTTTCTCACCATTCATTCCTATTGGCCGGATGAAAAGGAGAAAACAAATCCATAAAATGACCTCACCGTCTCGCGGCAGGGAAAGCCATAAATGAATTAGCGCTTTGTGAGGGAAATGGGTCCGTTTTAATGGATTCCCAATGGCTGATCTATATTTCTTGCCTTAATCTCTCCCCAAATCGCTGTTGTCCACTCTCACGCACAGGGCCGCCCCAACGCACAAAACACCGGCCTTTCAATAGCCACGCTAACACACTGTTAGAATTCAATTAACAAGGCACCCGTCGTCTACCAGGATAGAGGGTAAACTGTAAGATGGTAACAGACCCAATAAAACGCGTTGAAACAGCAGGGATAGAGATGGCGAGGGAGGGAGGGAGAAAGAGGGCTCATGACAGAGACCAGGGACTTTCATGTGTTGATAAAGAGTTGCCATGGAAAAACACATCGCCACACAAAGTGTTTCTTAAAGCGAGAGGAGAAAGAGAGGGCTGAGCTTTTTAGTGCATGGGGTAACAGGTTTGCATGGACTTAGGGGGATTATGACCGGCATTCATGGAAACCCAGGGGCCAGCAGGTGAGGTCTAGGCTCAGCTAGCTCATCCTTTAGGTAAACAACTCTGGTGGGGCTGGCGTTGCCAGGTTTGGAGGATGGGGTGGGTTGCTATGTCCAGGCTGCGTTGCCAGGATGAAAGTGTATCTGTGTCCACAGTGGCGGGAGGGAGGCAGAAGGCTGATACCCTCCCGGTAGATTTGCTCTGACAGGGGGCCAACACTTGTCCTGGGATGGGGACACTGAGGACCCACTTTCACTGTCTAAGTGGGATAGTGTGGCCACAGCAAAAAGGGTCTGGCGACATTACTTGACTGGCCAGAATGGTGTCTTAGCAGGCTCTAAAACCTTGTGCAAACAGGGGGACTCGGCGTGAATACACAGGCTCAATGCTAGGGTTTTCTGACCGGCTTCTATAGCATGGCAGCGTTGACATGGGGTGAAGTCGAGTAGAGTTCTTCTATACCATGGCTGCGTTGACATGGGGTAAAGTTGAGCAGAGATGACAGCTCGGCTGGCAAAGGGAACAATGCCAAACAGTCTTTTTGTGTCCTTTTAGTAAAGGCTGAGCTGATTTTAGATGGAGCTGATACTCTTAATTGGCTTTGCATTTCTAAATGGACTGGTGTGTTGTGTTTTTGCCAGGAACTGTCAAGCTTTCCCCCCCCCTGAGACTAGGATAAATCAGAGCCATGTGTCTGTGGCCGAAATCTGTCTTGTCTACTACTTACTAAAACTGTGCACTGTGTACTAATCATACTATGTACTATTTAGAACTTACCGTTTACTGAAAGTAAATGCAGTACACAAATATCAGCGTACTAGGCTCATCTTGCTTAGAATGCTTCATCTAATGTGTAATTGCGTTGCTTCCCACCTTTCGTTAATTTTCCACACAGCGCGTTGTCAGACGCACGTGGGCATCGAAAGATCATTCTCTTCCTCAACAGTGTGCAGCGAATTCTACTAGATGAAAAGCCTGAATGAGTATGACATCCGGGCATTTAAAAGCATTCTAAATGTTCGAAATGTTGCATACTATAAACGTTCTTCTTTCGCATACCCACAATGCCTACTATTTAGAACGCAAGTGCGGGTATTCGGATACGGCCATTATGTCTTGAGAATCGCGTTTCCTCGACTTCAGTTTCTGTGAATTTGTGAATAGGGCTTTTGTACATATTACATTTTCTTTCCCTTGGTTACTGTGAATTGGTGAATTGTGCATTTTCTCGTTAAGAATCTGTTTTTATACATAAACCACATACACATAGGCATCTCTCAGACTGACCCTTCACTGCGAGTCAATGGGTCATATACACTGAGTATACAAAGCATGCTCTTTCCATGACATAGACTGACCAGGTGAATCCAGGTGAAGAGCCGGGGAGAGTCGGGGTTAAGTAGCAGATCGGCTTGGTGGATCATGTTTTTTGGAGGACGCATGACTCGACGCTCGCCTCATCCGTGGCCCGTTGGCGAGTTACAGCGATGAGACAAGATGGTAACTACCAATTGGAGAGAAAAAAGGGGGAAAAGAAGAAGGAACATCCAGTAACCTTGACATAACTGTGAAGCATTGTGGTCAACATGGGCCAGCATCCCTGTGGAACGCTTTCGACACCTTGTAGAGTCCATGCCCCGACAAATTGAGGCTGTTCTGAGGGCAAAAGGGAGCTCTCAGAACTCAATATTAGATGGTTTGTACACACACTTTTCCAGAAATCCCGGTTGGAAGATTCCCGGAATCAGGAGGAAATAAGCAGGAAATCCAAAATCCTCCAACCAAGACTTCTGGAAAAGTTACTGAGTTATTGATTTTCTGCAATCCTAAATACAAATAATCTGATCTGATCCAATGTAGTATTCAGACAGTCTTCACACAGAGACTGTGTAGAAATGCTGCATCACATTCAATCTGGACTATCTATCTATCTATCTATCTATCTATCTATCTATCTATCTATCTATCTATCTATCTATCTATCTTCTCATCTACAGTGGGGAGAACAAGTATTTGATACACTGCCGATTTTGCAGGTTTTCCCACTTACAAAGCATGTAGAAGTCTGTAATTTTTATCATAGGTACTCTTCAACTGTGAGAGACAGAATCTAAAACAAAAATCCAGAAAATCACATTGTATGATTTTTAAGTAATTAATTAGCATTTTATTGCATGACATAAGTATTTGATACATGAGAAAAGCAGAACTTAATATTTGGTACAGAAATCTTTGTTTGCAATTACAGAGATCATACGTTTCCTGTAGTTCTTGACCAGGTTTGCACACACTGCAGCAGGGATTTTGGCCCACTCCTCCATACAGACCTTCTCCAGATCCTTCAGGTTTCGTGGCTGTCGCTGGGCAATACAGACTTTCAGCTCCCTCCAAAGATTTTCTATTAGGTTCAGGTCTGGAGACTGGCTAGGCCACTCCAGGACCTTGAGATGCTTCTTACGGAGCCACTCCTTAGTTGCCCTGGCTGTGTGTTTCGGGTCGTTGTCATGCTGGAAGACCCAGCCACGACCCATCTTCAATGCTCTTACTGAGGGAAGAAGGTTGTTGGTCGCGATACATGGCCCCATCCATCCTCCCCTCAATACGGTGCAGTCGTCCTGTCCCCTTTGCAGAAAAGCATCCCAAAGAATTATGTTTCCAGCTCCATGCTTCACGGTTGGGATAGTGTTCTTGGGGTTGTACTCATCCTTCTTCTTCCTCCAAACACGGCGAGTGGAGTTTAGACCAAAAAGCTCTATTTTTGTCTCATCAGACCACATGACCTTCTCCCATTCCTCCTCTGGATCATCCAGATGGTCATTGGCAAACTTCAGACGGGCCTGGACATGCGCTGGCTTGAGCAGGGGGACCTTGCGTGCGCTGCAGGATTTTAATCCATGACGGCGTAGTGTGTTACTAATGGTTTTCTTTGAGACTGTGGTCCCAGCTCTCTTCAGGTCAATGACCAGGTCCTGCCGTGTAGTTCTGGGCTGATCCCTCACCTTCCTCATGATCATTGATGCCCCACGAGGTGAGATCTTGCATGGTGCCCCAGACCGAGGGAGATTGACCGTCATCTTGAACTTCTTCCAATTTCTAATAATTGCGCCAACAGTTGTTGCCTTCTCACCAAGCTCATTGCCTATTGCCTATTGCCCATCCCAGCCTTGTGCAGGTCTACAATTTTATCCCTGATGTCTTTACACAGCTCTCTGGTCTTGGCCATTGTGGAGAGGTTGGAGTCTGTTTGATTGAGTGTGTGGACAGGTGTCTTTTATACAGGTAACGAGTTCAAACAGGTGCAGTTAATAGAGGTAATGAGTGGAGAACAGGAGGGCTTCTTAAAGAAAAACTAACAGGTCTGTGAGAGCCGGAATTCTTACTGGTTGTTAGGTGATCAAATACTTATGTCATGCAATAAAATGCAAATTATTTATTTTAAAATCATACAATGTGATTTTCTGGATTTTTGTTTTAGATTCCGTCTCTCACAGTTGAAGAGTACCTATGATAAAAATTACAGACCTCTACATGCTTTGTAAGTAGGGAAACCTGCAAAATCGGCAGTGTATCAAATACTTGTTCTCCCCACTGTATCTATCTATCTTCTCATCTATCTATCTATCTTCTCATCTATCTATCTTCTCATCTACCTGCCTTTCAGCTCTGGCCAGGCCTGCATGTTTACTCTGAAAGGTCCAATGCCCCTTAACTTCCTCATATTGGGTGTGTCTTGGGGTAGGCTGTTACACTGCCTGTTGTGGTTGACAGTTGCTGGCTAACGGCTTTGTCCCTATTGTCCAGCATGGCCCCTTGGCCTCTCCAAACCAGGGGAGAGAATGTGTGTGTGTGTGCGTGCATGGGTATGTGCGTACACCTGTGTTTGTGCACGTGTGTGGGTGTGTTTACTGCATACACCGTGTGTGTGTGCGTGCATCCATCTGGTTGTGTGTTGTCACAATGTATCTGTTTCCCCTATCACTGTGATCCAGTGCTCAGGAATGTTTGCTCTGACACTACAGATCAGCTATAGTCCCGTCTCCCCTCTCCAGCCTCAAGTCAAACATACACTGGCTTGGCGAGAGCCGAGCGGAGGCCCTCTTTTATCTCCCAGACGTGGCTCTTCTATGAAGAAGAGTAAGGTAAATAATTACGGGGCTTTAATAGGTGGATAATGTGGTCTCCGGGTGCAGAGGCTGACTGGGACTGTGCAAACAGGCCCATCCTCTGACCAGGGGGATACAGCACGTTCCCTCTACACTGACCAAAGAGATCTGACTGCGGGGAGATTTAAAGATCTGAAACACACACATTCTGGGTCTTTCATCTGAGACACACACACACACACACAGAATGAAAGATGGGAAGTTTGGTCTTGTATTGCTTTGTTGGTTGAGGCGAGACTGTGACTGGCACAGTGGGGATCTATTGCTCAAAGAGGGCTTGTGAGGTTGAATTCATACTCAAATAAAGACGAAATAAATTGCAGTTCAGTTTATTCATTCAAACTTGATCTATTTTATGCATTATAGCTCGTTATATTCAGCACTACAAGCAAGATAAAGTTTGTATCTAACCCAAAATTGTTCTGTAGTAGCCCAAATCTGAGTCCAGGAAACTGGCCCTTAAAGTTGTACTATCTCCCATGCTAGCAGATAAGATGGGAGCCATCATAGACCGACAACATTTTGTAAACTGGTGACTCCTCATATGCTGAACTCTGGGCTTTGGGACATTGACCTGGTTGCTTAACTGGCCATAGCCTTTGGATAAAGGCATTGTCAGTGGTGAACTGTTGCCTTGTCTTTGTCAGAGTAATTTCAGGGCTATCTTATCATGTTGATGCTGTGGAAAAGATTGCCATGAAGTAAAATAAACTGATCAATCAATCAGGAGTTAAAATATCTTTCTCGCTCCCATGCATTCTGTCACGTACACACACCTCTAGGCTGGACACATTCATCATGGCTTGACTGTCTCCAGATAAGCAGTCTTCTTTTGAGAACGTTTCCACTAGTTCCACCTCTACACACCGTGACCTCCAGCGTAGTGTTGAGGTGGAGACGCATACAGAGTTTCCATACATTTCTCTTTTCCCCTGTTAAATGTTGACCTCTTGACAATCCTACTATACTCACCCCCTAACCATTCCCTCTCCCAACACACACGCATCTTTACCCTCCCTAGACTGCTCCACGTCCGTCAAGATGACCCACCCTCACAAACACACACCCCACAGGCACAGAATTCTTCGGCGGTCTCCAGGGACCAATTAAGAGAGTGTCTACCTGCCTGAGGACATTTAACCCTCCACCTAACACACACACACACACACACCACACACACACCAGCCACCCAGACAGAGAGAGGTGAGGGGTTAGTGAGGGCCGTAGGTCAATACAGTCTAAATTGGGCGGTCAGGACTCAGGACAGCTGCAGACTGGGGGAGACAGAGGCCCTGATGTACTGGGGGACAACATTATGGGAGCCCTAAGATATACAACATTATTACAGTGCCTATTGAAAGTCTACACACCCCTTGCAGTCTTCACGAGATTACATTTTAAGGCATTTTAATGTAAAAACGTATGCAAGGGGTGTGACTACTTTCATTAGGCACTGTAGCACACACCATTCATTCATTCATTCATTCATTCATTCATTCATGCATACATACAAAGCAAGGTAAAGGCATTTTACAAACACTCAGTCAATGCATACGTACACTCTACACACAAGTCTTCATCCCAGCCAGGAAACGCCATGGTTTCCGTTATTTATCTGTTATTATACAGGTAGGCTCACTACTAACTTTGTTAACCAGTACCTTTTTTATCTATCGTACAGATACATGTACCAAATACGAAATAAATATATACCCGTCAGCAAAGTAATTTGATCAACTTTATTTCCCTAGGACTAACTGAAGGAAATCCGCTAGAAACAATCAGCCAGTATGAAGCTACCGTTTCGTGTTGGTAAATTGCATTGTAATGCTGTAGGTAGTACAATTAGTTTAATTGAGATTGTACTTGTGAATGTCTCTTCTCCATTTTCAGTTAACCACTTGTTTTCCAACTTCTAAAAGGTGTATCTGGTTACCAGAGTATGTGAGTGGAGCGGAGCAGAGCGTGTCCAATTTGACTTGAGCATGGAGCGAGATTCCCAAAGGCTGGTGTGTCGGCCTTCTCGCCCACTCCAATTTCACTCCAGTAGCACTCACTTCACGAGCTCAGGGCATACCTGGCCCAGCATGCATTTGTAGTTTACTTGTGTGGTGCTATCTATAACCCCTTGCTTTATCTATTTTCATTGAGTTATCTAAATATTTTTATAAAGAAAAAATCTAATGTCTTAACCACCTTGTTATTTTTGGTTATATGATATATATACAATAGGCCATAATTGATTTTGGCCCAATAGGCCTGGCATATTCCCAAGTTCAAGGAGATTGGGTTATTTTGCCTAAAAACCTATAGAAAAATAAAAAAACAACTTTGCTTAGCCTGGCAAGAGTGGCCAAAAGGGTGTTTAGTTTCCCCAGTGGCTCTGTAAGTGTGGAGAGGGTATTCTCCGCTGCTGGCGCCATCGCATGAGCCTGATGCCACAGACGGCCCAAACTCATGTTTCAAAAAAGGAATTCTAAAAAGGAATTCAAAGGCACTAATAAGTCATTTTTCGTTTAATGTGTATTTCATTCTAAGTAAGTCACAGCCTATATGCGCAATTTATAGACTAAAATTATTTAATACAACAACATGTTGTTTAAGTGCTTAGTGCTTTATGTCCCTACTAGCCTACTGTGTCGCACTCGCAAATGGATCACAATGTTTTTCTTTGTAGGCTATAGCCTTGAAATAATTGAAATAATATGGCCTAAATAATTCATTTTCTGTCCTTCATAGGCTCCCTGTCTGGCTCCTGATCTGTTTAGTGTATATGCTGTTTAATATGACATGAAGGCTATTTTATGTTTATTTGCCATGTTTATTCAAATACTTTTCATTCAATCCAAATAGTTTGGTTTCAATACTTCAAAAACAAATTGTAGGTCCAGGCAGTCACAACAATAGCTGGGTGTTGGTTAAATTGTGATTTTAATGAATGGAGTGAGCGTTTTTTTTTTTTTGCAGAGCTGTTGCAAAGGACATGGGCACGGATTTCCAACCTCTCAACTCTGCTCACATGCTCTGCTGGATACCATTCCGTAACTGGTAAATGTGTATTGTAGCTTTCTGTTCAATCCCACCCTGTTGGTCAGTGTATCAGGACATCAAAGCTCCCAGCTCAGTGGTGAAGACATGGGAAGGCGGATAAGACTGAGGCTAGACAACAAAACTAATTCCAACCTGAAAGAGCAGTGAAGGACAGAGAGTGGCCAGTAATATGGGATCATCCCTGCTGTAAAACCGCCCTACTGCCCCCCGCCCCCCACCGCCCCCGCAAAGAAAGCCAGTCAGGCCGGTGGTGGTGGTCATTCTCTGACCACGTATCCATGCCAACCCTGCTCTAACCCTTTCCCTCCTTCTCTCCTCCCCACATCGTCACCGAGGGTCCGGAGCCCTCTGCCCTCTTTCATCCCCCACATATTATAATCTGCTGGATTAGGGCCAGTGCTGCTTTGTCTCTGGACGTGTCCAAACATGGTAGGAGGTCAGAGAGGTCGCTTTGGCCGCTGGCCTTGGCCCTTGGTGGCCCCCGGGTGAGAGGGCGTTCCGGGAGCGTTAGGGCATAGTAGGGCTCTAGCAAGGGCAGAGGGGGCCTCATAGCTGGGTCCTCTCTCCGTGGCAGGTCCAGTCTGTGATGTGCTCAGAGGCTTGTCTGGGGCCGGCTGGCTTTGTCCAGCTGCCCTCTCTAAGGCCTGGCGCTGAATGGGAGGGCAGGGAAAGGTCAGACTGGCCGCAGCGCTCCACTGCCTTTGAAATGCCATCGATACCCCCTCCTGGGCCCTCGCGCTTCTCGTCCTCCACCCTGCCCTGCTCCGGTTGGCTCAGCAACGACAGTATCCATGGACACTAGTTGTTACAAACACTATGGACAATAGTTACTTCACATATAGTTACATTGATGTGTATCCATCAGCAAAATATAATTCTATAACTAAAACATATAATTCTTATGACAGAATCAAATGGGTTTGTATTGGATTCACAGTCTGTACAGGACATAAAGATACCTCCAAATACCAGAAGTCCATCAGCATCCTTACACAGGTTTTTGGAGGTGTCCTGATTGAGTGCAGCCCTAGCTAGGTAAGGAGTCCCCAATCCCTCCACACTCCAGACATGTGCTCCATCTGTTGACACAGAACTCAATTAGGGCTGATAAACGCACAGGGCCAAGTCGGTTGAACACAGCCGCTAATGTCTTTAGCCTCCCCTCAGAGAGCTAGCCTAGAAACGCTAATTCTATTAGAGCTGTCTCCTCCACGGCGCCTGGTAATTCCATCAAGTGTCCCGTGTTAACTTACACATACTAATCACATTTCAGTAGAACTAATAGTAATCAATGGAGCTGCCCAGAGAGATAAAGTAGTCAGGGAGAAGTCAGGCAGCGGGCGGGCAGCTGAAGGGACTTGCTGTTTTTACCCACATTCCACAGGGAGCGGAAACATTCGGTTGATCAACATTCTATGTTTTGTTTGATTTGTGGCAGATATTTGTCGATCACAGTTTGTGGGATAAGATACTTGAATCTGAAGGTGAATTAGTGTAGTGCAACAGTGTTCCTTCCGTCCCTCTCCTTGCCACAATCTGGGCTCGAACCAAGGACCCTCTGAACACCTCAACAACAGTCACCCTCAAAGAATCGTTACCCAATTATCTCAAAGTAACCGACATCAGCAATGTACAGTTGAAGTCGGAAGTTTACATACACTTAGGTTGAAGTCATTTTTCAACCACTCCACAGATTTCATGTTTTGGCAAGTCGGTTAGGACATCTGCTTTGTGCATGACACAAGTAATTATTCCAACAATTGTTTACAGACAGATTATTTCACTATAATTCACTATCACAATTCCAGTGGGTCAGAAGTTTACATACACTAAGTTAACTGTGCCTTTAAACAGATTGGAAAATTCCCAAAAATTATGTAATGGCTTTAGAAGCTTCTGATAGGCTAATTGACATAATTTGAGTCAATTGGAGGTGTACCTGTGGATGTATTTCAAGGCCTACCTTCAAACCCAGTGCCTCTTTGCTCGACATCATGGGAAAATCTAAAGAAATCAGCCAAGACCTCAGAAAAATAATTGTAGACCTCAACAAGTCTGGTTAATCCTTGGGAGCAATTTCCAAACGCCTACAGCTCAGGAAGGAGACGCGTTCTGTCTCCTAGAGATGAACATACTTTGGTGCGAAAAGCGCAAATCAATCCCAGAACAACAGCAAAGGACCTTGTGAAGATGCTGGAAGAAACAGGTACAAAAGTATCTATATCCACAGTAAAACGAGTCCTATATCGACATAACCTGAAAGGCAGCTCAGCAAGGAAGAAGCCACTGCTCCAAAACTGCCATAAAAAAGCCAGACTACGGTTTGCAACTGCACATGGGGACAAAGATTGTACTTTTTGGAGAAATGTCCTCTGGTCTGATGAAACAAAAATGGAACTGTTTGGCCATAATGACCATCGTTATCTTTGGAGGAAAAAGGGGGAGGCTTGCAAGCCGAAGAACACCATCCCAACCGTGAAGCACGGGGGTGGCAGCATCATGTTGTGGGGGTGCTTTGCTGCAGGAGGTACTGGTGCACTTCACAAAACAGATGGCATCATGAGGAAGGAAAATTATGTGGCTATATTGAAGCAACATCTCAAGACATCAGTCAGGAGGTTAAAGCTTGGTGGCAAATGGGTCTTCCAAATGGACAATGACCCCAAGCATACTTCCAAAGTTCTGGCAAAATGGCTTAAGGACAACAAAGTCAAGGTATTGGGGTGGTCATCACAAAGCCTTGACCTCAATCCTATAGAAAATGTGTGGGCACAACTGAAAAAGCATGTGCGAGCAAGGAGGCCTACAAACCTGACTCAGTTACACCAGTTCTGTCAGGAGGAACGGGCCAAAATTCACCCACCTTATTGTGGAAATCTTGTGGAAGGCTACCCGAAACGTTTGACCCAAGTTAAACAATTTAAAGGCAATGCTACCAAATACTAATTGAGTGTATGTAAACTTCTGACCCACTGGGAATGTGATGAAAGAAATAAAAGCTGAAATAAATCATTCTCTCTACTATTATTCTGACATTTCACATTCTTAAAATAAAGTGGTGATCCTAACTGACCTAAGACAGGGCATTTTTACTAGGATTAAATTGTGAAAAACTGAGTTTAAATGTATTTGGCTAAGGTGTATGTACACTTCCGACTTCAGCTGTAAATGCTACTAGCGCGCACCGCTAACTAGCTATCCATTTCATACTGGTTACACTAACCCCTCTTTGGCCTCCTCCTTCAATGCAGCAACCAGTGATCTGGGTCAACAGCATCAATGTAACAGTGTTGCTTCCTTCCGTTCCTCCCCTAGCCCCAACCTGGGTTTGAACCAGTGACCCTCTGAACACAACAACTGCCTCCCACAAAGCATTGTTACTTATTGTTCCACAAAAAACGTGGTCCTTGCAGAGCAAGGGAACAACTACTTTAAGGTCTCAGAGCTAGTGATGTCACTGATTGAAACGCTATTAGCACGCACAACTAACTAGCTAGACATTTTAGGCTACACCGGTTACAGTAGCTTATTGTCTGTCAGGAGTCCTTACTACAGAGGATTGCAATTTGTGTGGCTCTGTTATTTGAACTGATGATGGTTGAATGACTGTAGGCTGCAAGTAAAAATGATCATATTTTCAAATTGATCGAACGATCTGATATTATTGTAATTTAGCAGACGCTCTTATCCAGAGCGACTTACAGTGCATACATGTTCATATCTCAGTCAATCAACAACCTCTCCCCTAAATACAATACATCTGATGCTTTCTTGTAATAAACACAGAAACATAGGTTCCCAGTAACACTCTTCATTACCCTAATGAGATAGCATCCTCCCTGCTCTCTAAACACCACCAGAAACCCATCACCAGTTAGACACAAAATGGCTGACGTTGCAGCCAGCCTGAGGAGGAAGAGCCCTACTGAACCTCAGTGTGTCTCCTCTAATGAAGCGCACAATGACGGGCCTCTCGGCTCTACAGTGGACGTGCGAGAGCCCGGACTCCTGGTCCCTGGCGCCTTACAGGCTAATAGGATCTGCCAATGGAAGGCTTTTCTCTCCGCTCACACAACCAAGAGGAGCAATTAAATGCAGTTGGAGCCTATTGCTTGGGACTAGGGGCCTGACGTTTTAATCATGAGGTGACCTAGTTGCCTGATAAATGGGCCTGGGGAGGGAAACTGTTTGCCGGTCATTAATCTACAGTCCGATCAGGACAACAACATATGGCCATCTTTGCGTTAATTGGCAACGTTTGGAGGGAAAGGCTAGATGGAGATGGATGTTGCTCGGGTGATCCATAATTCGGCCCACTGAGGTTCTGATGAAGGGAAATAAACAGAGGGAGATGAGCGGGAGTATGAGGAAGAGGAGAGGCCACCTCTCCAGGAATCTGAGCCTTTCCGTACATCACGGTTGTGAAAATATGGTCCAGGGCAGCATGTAAGGAACAGACACTGGGTTGCCTCTGAAGAAATATAAATAGAATAAAATGTTATTCGTCACACGCTTTGTAAACGATAGGTGTAGACTAACAGTGAAATGCTTACTTACAGGCCCTTCACAACAATGCAGAGAGAGAGTAATAACACTTCATAATAAATACACAATAAGTAACTATAACTTGGCTATATACACGGGGTAGCAGTACTGAGTCGATCTGCAAGGGTACAAGGTAATTGAGGTAGATACAGCAAGCTCCAAAATAATTGGGACAGTGATTATAATTTTTATAATTTTTTGGGGGGGCTCTGTCTTTAATTTGGTCGGTTCTGATATGATTGTCTCTGGTATGCGTCACTTTAACTGACCCGTTTCAGATCCGTACACGACAGCTGCAGTCAAGAGAGAGAAATGTTATAATTTATTTTGCTGCTCTTGCTTTTCACAAGAGTGGAGTGTGGCGGGTGTAGCTTGTTGTTGGCCAATCATAAGTCCTCAAAGCGGTAATAGGCTACAGTCATAGAGCCTCCGTGTGGAGCAAAAGTTAGGAGATATCTAATAAATGGAATTAACAATCCCGCAGGTGAAGAAACCGTATGTGGAGATCAAGAGCTGCCGTGGTTACAGTACACATGGTCTGCGGTTGTGAGGCCGGTTGGACTTATTGCCAAATTCTCTAAAAACGACGTTGGAGGCAGCTTATAGTAGAGAAATAAACATTACATTCTCTGTCAACAGCTCTGATGGACATTCCTGCAGTCAGCATGCCAATTGCACGTCTGTGGCATTGTATTGTGTGACAAAACAAGACTTTTATTGACCCCAGCACAAGGTGCACCTGTGTAATGATTATGCTGTTTAAGCAGCTTCTTGGCAAAAGAGATATGCTCACTGACAGGGATGTAAACAAATATGTGCACAGAATTTAAGAGACAATAAGCTTTTTGTGCGTATTGAACATTTCTGGGATTTTTTATTTCAGCTCATGAAACATGGGACCAACACTTGACATGTGTTTCTATTTTTGTTCAGTATATTTATATTTCTGCTTGTTCTTATCTTTCTTTTACTTTTTGGGATTAGCATGTATTGTTAGATATTACTGCGCTGTTGGAGCTAAGAAAATAAGAACTGTGCTACACCCACAATAACATCTGCAAAATTCAGTAAAGTCAATAGAATTTGACTTTATTTTAAAATATGAGTGAAGACACTTGCCAGTGTATTCCCTTAGTGCGCGTCCTTGTAATCCGACCTGCCTTTTGAATGTTAACCTGTTTAAAGCTCTTACTCACATCGGCTACGGAGTGTGACCACACAGTCGTCCTGAACAGCTGGTGTTCTCATGCATGGTTCAGTGTTGCTTGCCTCGAAGCGAACATAGAAGACGTTTAGCTCATCTGGGACTTCCTGTTCAAATCTTTTCTTGTAAACAGGAATTAGGAGGATAGAATTATGGTCAGAATTTCCAAATGGAGAGCGAGGGAGAGCTTTGTATGTGGAGTAAAGGTGATCTAGAGTTGTGTCTTCTCTAGTTGCACAGTTGACATTCTGGTAGAAATTAGCTAAAACGGATTTCAGTTTCCCTGCTTTAAAATTACTGGTGTCTAGGAGCTCCGCATCTGGATGAGCATTTAATTGTTTGCTTATGGCCTTATACTGCTTGTCGACTGCAGTCTTAGTGCGAGCATCGGTTGGTGGTGGTTTATAGACAGATACCAAAAATATAGAGGAAAACTCTCTTGGTAAATAGTATGGTCTACAGCTTATCATGAAGTATTCTAACTCAGGCGAGCAGAACTTCGAGACTTCCTCAATATTAGTGTTTGCGCACCAGCTGTTGTTAATAAAAGAGACACACCCCCCCCCTCTCTTATTGACGCCGCCATACGATCTTGACGATGAATAGAAAAAATAGCTAGATGTATATTATCCATATCCTTATTCAGCCACGACTCTGAGAAACATAGGATATTACAGTTCTTCAGGTTCCGTTGATAGGATAGTCTTGAATGGAGTTTGACCTGTTTTTTCTCCAATAGAAGAGAAGGGTAGAGCGGACTATTTATTCACCGACGCAGTTTCGTCAGGGTACCCTCACGTTGGCGGCCTCTCTTATTAATTGCAGAGGCCTTTTGATGATGTCTTAGACCGTATACAAATCAAATCAAATTTGATTTGTCATGCGCCGAATACAACAGGTGTAGACCTTACAGTGAAATGCTGACCTACAAGCCCTTAACCAACAATGCTTTAAGAAGTTTTAAGATTATTATTTTTTTAAATAGAAAGTAAAATTAACAAATAGTAAAACAGCAGCAGTAAAATAACAAAAGCGAGGCTATATACAGGAAGTACCGGTACAGAGTCAATGTGAGGAGGCTATATACAGGAAGTACCGGTACAGAGTCAATGTGAGGAGGCTATATACAGGAAGTACCGGTACAGGGGCACCGGTTAGTAAAGGTAATTGAGGTAATATATACATGTATGTAGAGTTACATGTACATTTAGATTTGTCCTTTTTTATAACTCCCGGAAATATCACATTTACATAAGTATTCAGACCCTTTACTCAGTACTTTGTTGAAGCACCTTTGGCAGTGATTACAGCCTCGAGTCTCCTTGGGTATGACACTACAAGCTTGGCACTCCTGTATTTGGGGAGTTTCTCCCATTCTTCTCTGTAGATCCTCTCAATCTCTGTCAGGTTAGATGGGGACCGTTGCTCCAAAGCTATTTTCAGAGATGTTCAAGAACATTCAGAGACTTGTCCCGAAGCCACTCCTGCGTTGTCTTGTTGGAAGGTGAACCTACGTCCCAGTCTGAGTTCCTGAGCACTCTGGAGTAGTTTTCATCAAGGATCTTTCTGTACTTTGCTCCGTTCATCTTTGCCTCGACCCTGACTAGTCTCCCAGTCCCTGCCGCTGAAAAACATCCCCACAGCATGATGCTTCCACCACCATGCTTCACCGTAGGGATGGTGCCAGGTTTTCTCCAGATATGACTCTTGGCATTTAGGCCAAAGAGTTCAATCTTGGTTTCATCAGACCAGATAATCTTGTTTCTCATGGTTTGAGAGTCTTTAGGTACCTTTTGGCAAACTCCAAGTGGGCTGTCGTGACGTTTACTGAGGAGTGGCTTTCGTCTTTCTACTCTAGCATAAAGGCCTGATTGGTGGAGGGCTGCAGAGATGGTTGTCCTTCTGGAAGGTTCTCCCATCTCCACAGCGGAACTCTAGAGCTCTGTCAGTGACCATCGGGTTCTTGGTCACCTCCCTGACCAAGGCCCTTCTCCCCTGATTTCTCAGTCTGGCTGGGCGGCCAGCTCTAGGAAGAATATTGGTGGTTCCAAACTTCTTCCATTTAAGAATGATAGGGGCCACTGTGTTCTTGGAGACCTTCAATGCTACAGACAATTTTGATACCCTTCCCCAGATCTGTGCCTCGAAACAATCCTGCCTCGGAGCTCTTCGGACAATTCCTTCGACCTAATGGCTTGGTTTTTGCTCTAGAATGCACTGTCAACTGTGGGATCTTATATAGACAGGTATGTGCCTTTCCAAATCATTTCCAATCAATTGAATTTACCACAGGTGGACTCCAATCAAGTTGTAGAAACATCTCAAGGATGATCAATGGAAACAGGATGCTCCTGAGCTCAATTTCTAGTGTCATAGCAAAGGGTCTGAATACTTATTTCAGTTTTTTAGTTTGAATGCATTTTCAAACTATGTAACAAAATGTAGAAAAGGTCAAGGGGTCTGAATACTTTCTGAATGCACTGTACATTTATACATATATTTAGAACTCAGGTATCACATGAACACACAACGTGTAGAATTGCAGGAAAATTGCTTTAAAGTGGCAAAATGTTCTCTCCGCCCCATGGCAAAATGTGTAGAATTACAGGAAAGGGCTTTAAAACTGCAAAATGTTCTCTCCGCCAACAAGAGAGGTGTGAACCGTTTTAACAGTTTAGGGTTGCATGGGTTGTGAGCTGGGGGGTTTGATCATATGCAGAGAAATGACAATATCCGTTCAGACCTTTGTCACCTAGGAAATTTGTGTGACTGGACCTTCTCAAATAGTACTTGAGTACCCCTGGACTATTGTTTATATGGCCATACAGGTGTGGGGGTGCTTTGCTGGTGACACTATCACTGAATTAAAGGCACACTTAGCCAGAATGGCTACCACAGCATTCTGCAGCGATATGCGGTCCCATCTGGTTTGCAGTGGGACTATTGTTTGTTTTTCAACAGGACAATGACCCAACACACCTCCAGGCTGTGTAAGGGCTATTTGACCAAGAAGGAGAATGATGGAGTGCTGCATCAGATGACCTGGCCTCCACAATCACCCGACCTCACCCCAATTGAGATGGTTTGGGATGAGTTGGACCACAGAGTGAAGGAAAAGCAGCCAACAAGTGCTCAGCATATGTGGGAACTCCTTCAAGACTGTAGGAAAAGTATTCCAGGTGAAGCTGGTTGAGAGAATGCAAGTGTGTGCAAAGCTGTCATCAGTAAATATATTTAGATTTGTTTAACACTTTTGGTTGCTACATGATTCCACATGTGTTATCTCATAGTGTGGATGTCTTCACTTTCATTCTACAATATAGAAAATAGTAATAATAAAGAAAAACCCTGGAATGAGTAGGTGTGTCCAAACTTTTGACTGGTACTGTATGTCCATCTAAAGTGAGCTACAAAAGTACTGGGACAGTGACAGATGTTGTTGTTTTGGCTCTGTACTTCAGCACTTTGGATTTGAAATGATACAATGACTATGAGGTTAAAGTGCAGACTCTCAGCTTTAATTTGTGGGTATTTTCCTCAATATCGGGTTAAACCGTTTACAAATTAAAGTGATGATTACGCCAAGCTTGTGACTCTACAAACTTGTTGGATGCATTTGCTGTTTATTTTGCCCAATAGAAATGAATGGTAAACAATGTATTGTGTCATTTCAGAGTCGCTTCTACATCAATGTGGATGCTACCGTTATTACAGATAGTCCTGAATGAATCGTGAATAATGGTGAGTGAGAAAGTTCCAGACGCACAAATATTATACTCCTAAGACATGCTAACCTCTCACCATTACATTGACAGGAGAGGTTAGCATTTGTGGGGGCATCTAACTTTTTCACTACTAGAGTCACAAACTTGATGTAATCTTTGCATGCTAGGATTATGGGACCAAATACTAAACTTTTGACTACTTTAATACCCTCAGATTAAAGCTCACAGCCTGCACTTTAACCACATCGTCATTGTATGTGCTGGGGTACAGAGCCAAAACACAAAAAAGTCTCTCACTGTCCCAATACTTTTGGAACTCGCTGTATAACTCATATACATATATAATGTCTATCAGACCTGCACTTCTCTCTTTTTCCCTATGTCTCTCTCTGTGATATAGGCAGTCCAATCAAGGAATAGCCTTTCTAAGGTGAGGTGAGATGTACTCCGTCTTCCAGTCGACGCTCTGGCTGATGGATGGAGGCAGGGACCTAGGTAGGCAACGAGGCCGAGTACTGATAACAGCCATATCTCGACAGCGGCTTCCTCCCAATGTTTGAGCCCAGTCAAACACTGTCTGTCGGCAGGGATAGATGGATGTATAGGAGGGGGGCGGAGGGGGGCGGAGGGGGTCGATGGGTCATACTCTTATCAGGCAGGCCTCTTCCATCCTCTCCACCTCTCTATTCTCTACCAGGGTCATCCTCAGCCAGCAATCAAATCAAATCATATTGTTTATTGCGGCTGTAGCTCAATGCTTGTGCTTCTAGTTCCAACAGTACAGTAATATCTAACAGTAATATCTAACAATTACACAACATATACCCAATACACACAAATCTAAGGAATGAATTAAGATTATATAGTACATATATGGACGAGCGATGTCAGAGCGGCATATACTAAGATACAGTAGAATAGTATAGAATACAGTATATACATAATGAGATGAGTAATGCAAGATATGTAAACATTATTAAAGTGTTCCATTTCTTAAAGTGGCCAGTGATTTCTAGTCTATGCCTTTAGGCAGCAGCCTCTGATGTGCTAGTGTTGGCTGTTTAACAGTCTGATGGCCTTGAAATAGAAGACTCTTTTCAGTCTCTCGTCCCAGCTTTGATGCACCTGTACTGACCTCGCCTTCTGGATTATAACGCGATGAACAGGCCGTGGTTCGGGTGGTTGATGTCCTTGATGATCTTTTTGGCCTTCCTGTGACATCGGGTGATGTAGGTGTCCTGGAAGGCGTGTAGTTTGCCCCCGGTAATGCGTTGGGCAGACCGCACCACCCTCTGGAGAGCCTTGCGGTTGAGGGCGGTGCAGTTGCCGTACCAGGCAGTGTTACAGCCCGACAGGATGCTCTCAATTGTGCATCTGTAAAAGTTTGTGAGGGTTTTAGGTTCCGAGCCAAATTTATTTAGCCTCCTGAGGTTGAAGAGTCTCTGTTGCACCTTCTTCACCACACTGTCTGTGTGGGTGGTCCATTTCAGTTTGTCAGTGATGTGTACGCCGAGGAACTTGAAGTTTTCCACCTTCTCCACTGCGGTCCCGTCTGTGGATCGGGGGGGGGTGCACCTTCCTGAAGTCCACAATCATCTCCTTTGTTTTATTGTCATTGAGTGAGTGTTTTCCTGGCACCACACTCCCAGAGCCCTCACCCCCTCCCTGTAGGCTGTCTCGTCATTGTTGGTAATCAAGCTTACTACTGTTGTGTCGTCTGCAATCTTGATGATTGAGTTGGAGGCGTGCTTGGCCACGCAGTCACGGCTGAACATGGAGTACAGGAGGGGGCTGAGCACGCACCCTTGTGGGGCCCCAGTGTTGAGGATCAGCGAAGTGGAGGTGTTGTTTCCTACCGTCACCACCTGGGGGCGGCCTGTCAGGAAGTCCAGGACTCAGTTGCACAGGGCGGGTTTCAGACCCAGGGCTTCGAACTTAATGATGAGCTTGGAGGGTACTATGGTGTTGAAGGCTGAGCTATAGTCAATGAACAGCACTCTTACATAGGTATTCCTCTTGTCCAGATGGGATAGGGCACTGTTTCCATTATGAGTGTGATTCCTTTCACGTCCAGAGCTCTGGACAGCAGCTGGAGAATTGCCTGAATGACCCGTCGAGTCCCCATCCGTCAGCACTCATCCGTCCAGGCTCTAGTTAGCCTCTGCTCTCCACAGGAGAGACCGGCCTGGAGCACCAGGCCTGACCCGCACGCAGGGGGGCCAGGGTCAGGCCCCAGTGTCAACAACCCAGGAACGGGCTCCACACCAGCCCGCGCCCCCTGTCCCCCTCCCAGCCCTCTGCATGCCTGGCTGGCACCCTGCTGTGAGGGAGGCCACCAGGGCTCCTGGAGGATCATTGTAACTGGTTAGCTGCCGCTGACTACTGACAAAAGGCCCTCGGGGGCCAGTGGTCAAGATGAGGGGGCCAAGTGGGCCGGAGTGAGTGAAAGCGAAGGGATCGGGGCACCCCTGTGGCTTGGGCCTAATTTGGCAGGATGCCGACATGGCGGCCACAGAGGCAGAGCCCAACAATAGCCAGGCACACAGGCACACAATAATGTTTGTGCAGGGGCCTTTCTGGGGGCCAATCTAGCACTCTCAGGGCCCATCTGGACTGAATGAGCTGTTCTGAGATGCTATTGAGAACATCAGTCTTCATTTCATGCGTCTTTTGATACAAGGCCCTCTGTGTGTTCGTACATTCCTTACAGATGGCTGTCGGAATGAGTGACAGAAGCTTCAGATTGGAAATCGTCGGAATGTAATGATGTATCCCTGTGGCATCCTTTGGTCATGGTTGTTTCAGTGAACCTCTGGTACCACATACTGTATATCACATATAACAGTAACAGACTAATGACTCATTCGTCAGTATGACGGGAACTAGACTCTTTGGAACATACATAAACTATTTATCTGCATAATACTGCGAAATATAAAACTTTTGAAAGAGCTTTAAGAACTATTTTCACCAATTACCCATGTAATTGGTAGCTGAGTGGTTAGAGCGTTGGGCCCCTAACCGAAAGGTTGCTGGATCGAATCCCCGAACTGACAAGGTAAAAATCAGTCGTTCTGACCACTGTTCCTAAGAATTTGTTCTTAACTGACTTGCCTAGTTTAAATAAAGGTTACATTTTAAAAAATTAAGTTAAAGTCATAGGTTGCATTTTTTTTTACTCCTAAAGGACCATGCTTTTGACGTATCCAGGAAACACAGTGAATTCTAGCCTAGTGGCATTTATATTGTACACACACTGACCACAAGTTATTCTGGGTAGGAAAGCATCTACTATTATAATTTATTGTACGTTTATAAAGGAACCCCAGTCCCCTGTATAAGACCTCTCATAGCTGGAGCAGCGTGACTCACATCCCTGGTGGTGGGTGAATAAACAACCAGTGTTTCTTAGGCTCTGTCCCAAATAGGATCCTATTCTGTATGTAATGCACTACTTTTGACCATGACCCATTCGTAGTAGTGCACTATATAGGGAATACAGTGTCATTTGCAACAGGCCCTAAGTCCGTTGCCAGTGCCGGACTGGACTGGACTAGAGTGAATGAATGGGAGCTTAATGAATGAAAGAGAGAGAGGGAGAGTGCGTGAGAGAAGGGGAAGTGAGCACAGCAAGCGGTGGTAGAGAAGGCCCTCAGTAGGCCCCGGCCCCAGCAGCAACCCAAGGACAGGATGTGGGATTGTTCTATGACAGGGGCCCGCGTGTGCTCCACGGCCCAGCATGCCGCGCTGCATGCGGGACGTCAGGCAGGAAGCGGCCAGGCGTGGGTTGTGACCCCTGGGTAATGAGTACCAGCCTCGGAGGGATTCCTGGCCTACTGGCCGGCACGCTCCCAGCACGCAGCCGTCCCCGACCGCCCCCTCGCTCGCTACTCGGTCCACGGTTCAACCTCCTCCTCCCTGATTACCCCAGTGGTCCCATGCTGATTTATGGTTTACGTCCCCCCCAGTCCAACCACCTGTGGGAACCTTGGAACCTGAGGGCAGTGGAACAGAGAAACAAGCCTCATTGTGTTGTCTACATTTCAGCTGGATCTATCAGGGCCTCAGCTGTGACCCATGGCTTAATGACCCTGGGGTTATCTATACAAACACTGAAAAACTTTATGAAAGGCGTTATAACATGAATAGCCATCATAGAGGTAGATAGTGTATATATAGTTTGTTATATTGTCTATTATATCGTCTGTCTACTCCGAACGGTTTGTGCTACAAACTATTTGGACCCCATTATTGAAAGTTGAGAATCTGCAGATCTTGGCTGTTTTGCTCTACGACCTCCACAAGTTGTCTGAAGGTTTTATTTATTTATTTTATTTAACCTTTATTTAACTAGGCAAGTCAGTTAAGAACAAGTTCTTATTTACAATGACGGCCTACCAAAAGGCAAAAGACCTCCTGCGGGGATGGAGGCTGGGATTAAAAATAAAAATATATACAAATAAAACATAAATATAGGACCAAACACACATCACGACAAGAGAGACAGAACAACACTACCACAAAATATACCTAAGACAACATAGCAAGGCAGCAACACATGACAACACAGCATGGTAGCAACACAACATGGTAGCAGCACAAAACATGGTAAAAACATTATTGGGCACAGACAACAGCACAAAGGGCAAGAAGGTAGAGATGACAATACATCACGCAAAGCAGCCACAACTGTCAGTAAGAGTGTACATGATTGAGTCTTTGAATGGTATCCTGGTAACCTGGTACTGGGTGGTAAAAACTAGCAAAAATTAATGTTGTGTAGAATGTGCCAAAAACAAAGGGGTTAATAATTATTATACATTTTTTAGCTTTCTTATCTCTGACTTCCTTTTCTGTTTTGAGACGTATGAATGTATTATTCAAAGACCAAATTCAATATTTCATCAAAGACTGCATTAACGATACCTAGTAGAAGAAAGACTCTTCTAACATCACATTTTTACACCATAGCCTGCTGTCACGTTTCAGGTAAGACCCAGGCACAGATTTATTACTAGCAAAACGACAGGTCAGGGGCAGGCAAAAGTCAGAAATCCAGAAAGGTGGTGCAAAGGTACAGGATGGCAGGCTGGCTCAGGGTCAGGGTCAGGGCATGCCGAATTCAGAACCGGGAAAGGCTATGAAAAACAGGACTGGCAACAGACAAACCGAGAACACAGGGATAAATACACTGGGGATAATGAGGAAAATGGGGACACCTGGAGGGGGGTGGAGAGCATCACAAAGACCGGTGAAACAGATCAGGGTGTGACACCTGCTGAATTTGCAAGAACTTTTTTTCTTTCATGTTGATTTCAGAAAATATCAAAAAGTGGCACGGATTCGCCCATGGATTGGTATTTACTCAGTGAAGAGTTCGGCATTCGACTAGCCACGTGCAACATTTATACGCAGTTACAAACCTGCTAGATTTAGCAGCAGGCGGACAAGCAGTATCCACCATCCTAATATAGATGCAGCCTGAGCTGGAATGTGAAGCTAACTGAAGGTGGCTGGCTTTAGAAAACCCTGAGTAGATCTAACTCAGAGCAGAGGCACTCAGGCTGGAGGGTGTGTGTGGAACTGTGTGTGAGTCTTTCTGTCTGTGTGGGGAGGAAGCTCAGTCTCTTGGCAAATTCCTCTCTTCCCATGCCTCCTGCCCTGTGTGTGAGTGTGTGGTGTGTGTGTGCTTCCCTGACAGGCGTCGGTGAGTCAGGGTGTCAGACAGCAGACTAATAAGGGCTAATTCATGGGGCTGGTCTTTAAAGGGTCCCCCGTCATACAGTGCCATGGGCAAAGGCTGTACCAGTCAGGTTCCCAGGACACATTCAGAATCCAGCCCCAGCCAACTCACTCCAGGCACAACACAACAGACAAGGGGGCGAGAGAAAGGGAAGGAAGGAAGAGACAGTTCCCAAAAACAACACAAATCCAAGGGGCCACTAAAGTCAACCGTGGACTCATTCAGATCCCACGCAGGTAGCCTCGGCTAAAAGGGCCCCAATTTTTAGTAACACAAGGGCATTTAAGCCAGGGCAGGATGTCGGCGGCAGGAGTCCCTCGTCCCCCTCTGCTGTGTATTGTCACCAGAGAGAGGGGAGGGAGAGGGGAGGATGGAGGGGGACAGGGACATGTCTGCCTGGGTGTTGACACAGGGGTAAGATTGACGAGGCACTGTTTTTGCTGTCTCGAACGCAGCTCTCTGTTTGTCAGCTGAATGCACATTCAGAGACAAACTTAATTAGCAAAAATCACGATTTGAAGGAGATGTCAAAGGCAACAAAAGACGTTTATTTTGACGTATGACTCCACACTAAATGTATGCCAGCTATCTCTACTAGCTTATCGTGTGTGCACTACATATTAGAGACTGAGACAGTGGGAGAGAGACAGAGACAGAGACTGAGACAGAAACAGAGACAGTGGGAGACAGAGACTGAGACAGTGGGAGACAGTGGGAGACTGAGACTGAGACAGTGGGAGACAGAGACTGAGACAGTGGGAGACAGAGACTGAGACAGTGGGAGACAGAGACTGAGACAGTGGGAGACAGAGACTGAGACAGTGGGAGACAGAGACTGAGACAGTGGGAGACAGAGACTGAGACAGTGTGAGACAGAGACTGAGACAGTGGGAGACTGAGACAGTGGGAGACTGAGACAGTGGGAGACAGAGACTGAGACAGTGGGAGACAGAGACTGAGACAGTGGGAGACAGAGACTGAGACAGTGGGAGACAGAGACTGAGACAGTGGGAGACAGAGACTGAGACAGTGGGAGACTGAGACAGTGGGAGACTGAGACAGTGGGAGACAGAGACTGAGACAGTGGGAGACAGAGACTGAGACAGTGGGAGACAGAGACTGAGACAGTGGGAGACAGAGACTGAGACAGTGGGAGACAGAGACTGAGACAGTGGGAGACAGAGACTGAGACAGTGTGAGACAGAGACTGAGACAGTGGGAGACTGAGACAGTGGGAGACTGAGACAGTGGGAGACAGAGACAGTGGGAGACAGAGACAGTGGGAGACAGAGACAGTGGGAGACAGAGACAGTGGGAGACAGAGACAGTGGGAGACAGAGACAGTGGGAGACAGAGACAGTGGGAGACAGAGACAGTGGGAGACTGAGACAGTGGGAGACTGAGACAGTGGGAGACTGAGACTGAGACAGTGGGAGACTGAGACTGAGACAGTGGGAGACAGAGACTGAGACAGTGGGAGACAGAGACTGAGACAGTGGGAGACAGAGACTGAGACAGTGGGAGACAGAGACTGAGACAGTGGGAGACAGAGACTGAGACAGTGGGAGACAGAGACTGAGACAGTGGGAGACAGAGACTGAGACAGTGGGAGACTGAGACAGTGGGAGACTGAGACAGTGGGAGACTGAGACAGTGGGAGACTGAGACAGTGGGAGACTGAGACTGAGACAGTGGGAGACAGAGACTGAGACAGTGGGAGACAGAGACTGAGACAGAGACTGAGACAGTGGGAGACAGAGACTGAGACAGTGGGAGACTGAGACAGTGGGAGACTGAGACAGTGGGAGACTGAGACAGTGGGAGACTGAGACAGTGGGAGACTGAGACAGTGGGAGACTGAGACTGAGACAGTGGGAGACTGAGACTGAGACAGTGGGAGACTGAGACTGAGACAGTGGGAGACTGAGACTGAGACAGTGGGAGACAGAGACTGAGACAGTGGGAGACAGAGACTGAGACAGTGGGAGACAGAGACTGAGACAGTGGGAGACAGAGACTGAGACAGTGGGAGACAGAGACTGAGACAGTGGGAGACTGAGACAGTGGGAGACTGAGACAGTGGGAGACTGAGACAGTGGGAGACAGAGACAGTGGGAGACTGAGACTGAGACAGTGGGAGACTGAGACAGAGGGAGACAGAGACTGAGACAGTGGGAGACAGAGACAGAGACAGTGGGAGACAGAGACAGAGACAGTGGGAGACAGAGACAGAGACAGTGGGAGACAGAGACAGAGACAGTGGGAGACAGAGACAGAGACAGTGGGAGACAGAGACAGAGACAGTGGGAGACAGAGACAGAGACAGTGGGAGACAGAGACAGAGACAGTGGGAGACAGAGACAGAGACAGTGGGAGACAGTGGGAGACAGAGGGAGACAGAGGGAGACAGAGGGAGACAGAGGGAGACAGAGGGAGACAGAGACCGTGGGAGACAGAGACAGTGGGAGACAGAGGGAGACAGAGGGAGACAGAGGGAGACAGAGACCGTGGGAGACAGAGACTCAGACAGAGACCGTGGGAGACAGAGACTCAGACAGAGACCGTGGGAGACAGAGACTCAGACAGAGACCGTGGGAGACAGAGACTCAGACAGAGACCGTGGGAGACAGAGACTCAGACAGAGACCGTAAGAGACTGAGACCGTGGGAGACTGAGACCGTGAGAGACAGTTGGAGACAGAGACTGAGACAGAAGATCACAGGCACTTGTGGCCGGCTGGTTCAGTTCCCATTCCTATTTTCAATAAGAAATGTTCAACATAAGCCTCAATGTTGGGTCAGTGTTGGGACCGTGTTGGGTTCCGTGTTGGGTTCCGTGTTGGGTTCCGTGTTGGGTTCCGTGTTGGGTTCCGTGTTGGGGTCCGTGTTGGGGTCCGTGTTGGGTTCCGTGTTGGGTCCGTGTTGGGTCCGTGTTGGGTCCGTGTTGGGTCCGTGTTGGGTCCGTGTTGGGTCCGTGTTGGGTCTGTGTTGGGTTCCCCTTCCAGCTCTGGAGAGAAGATCATTCAAACCCCCTGTGTTCTTCCACTATGGATGTTTTTTTCCCTATAAGATTTACATACGTTATAGCTGTGTGGCAGCGGTGAAGAGGTTTTTCCCCATGTCCCAAGGCTGTGTGTGTGTGTGCATGAGAATATTCTTCTGAGGTTTGTGCCTGAGCCGTGCACTGTGGTTGGGGGGGCACTCTCCTCCATTCCCCATCTGTGCCCTGACTGCTGAAGGGCCTGATGAACAGTGCTTGTGGTTTACGATGGCACCGTTAAGTCATACTGTAGACCTTCTTATCCCCAGGCAATAGAACATGAAGAGTATTTCACCTTCTCTCACCCCCCTATTAAAGAAACATAGTGCTCTCTTACCCAGTTCATATTTCAAAGTACAGGTGGTGAAAGAAGCTGCTTGGTGGGAGATAGCAGCCATGTCACACACAAACAATGAATTTATGTCACCCAGATCTGCACAAGGGAAGGGTGACGCGGGGGAGAGGAGGAGGGGATAAAAACATCTCCTTGACAACAAGAATGAAAACATTCAACTTCCTTGGGTAGAAACCCTACGGGGTGTGGGTGTGGGGGTGGGGGGAGGGGGGGGGGGGGGTGTATTTCGGATGAGGGCTGGTTAACAATACCTTTTAATGTCATAGCCCAGTGCCCTCTCTTTGTGGCTTGGGTGGCGCACTGCGACCAACACAAAAACTCAAAGGCAAAATGGATTAGAATATGAGTGAAAAGATGACTGAATCAAACCCAGTGGATTGGGGAGATTAGAGGGAGAGAAAGTGCTCATAGGAGCAATGACACAGTAATTACTATCTATTGCTTTGGGAGTGGAGTTACATTTATAAGTTACTTTTTCAAGAGCTTTCTCGACCTCTGTGTTTTTATCAACGTCACTATGTATTTTGGAGAAATGTTTTATTTATTTGGATTTAAATAAATGTTTATTCATACACACAGCTAAAATAAATACATGTAACTTTCTTTGCTATTTTCCAATTAATATGTGATGAAAAATGTACAATGTCTTGGTTATTCAGGCGATACACCCTAAAAGTGATTGAATTTCTCCCACAGATTATAAAAGACGCTGAAAACTTTTACATCCGTTTTCACTTTTCTTTCTAAAGTCTACAAGACCCTCTTCTGTTCTAGTCCAGCGCTGAATTCAATCTAGTTTGTAGATAATGACATTTAGGAACAAACACTCCAGTCTTTCACAAACCAAAACGAATGTAACCTTTTTCAATACCAAGACAAACAATGCCAACTTTTGAATGAGTTGCTTTTGTTACTAATATTCCTGATCAGTATCTGTTTGGCCACTCTGTCTCTGTTGTATCACTGAAGAGTCCAAACTCGGGACAAACTGTAAGACACAACACCTGTCCACTCCACAGACGAGCCTTCTGGTCATTCCTGTTGACCAAATGGTTTTCGCCTCCTAATTATTTGTCCAAACTCTTGTTGAGAAGCTTAGACCAGCACTTCTCCTGAGTTTGCACTGCTCTCCACATCTTCTAATTAGTCTAAAAGGGCAAGAGGAAGGAGAGAGGAGAGACAAAGGAGAAGAGAAGAGTCCCAAAGAAAAACAAAACAATAAACAAAACCTCTGCGTCACGGTTACGGGGAATACCAGCCCCCCCCCACCCAACTGTCTTCAGAAACGCTGTGAGTTTTTGCTGGGTTATGTCCGTCTCTGTAGAGACCTGGGAGACCTTCTTTCCCATTTTTTTTTCCGCTCTTCCCCCTCTTTCTCATCACTCGGCTCCGGATTGACGCCCATTCCCGCCCTCCATTCACGTCTTTCTCCCCGGGGGTAAAACAAAGCAGGGCACTGAAAGGGCTCTGAGGTAGGTAAATGTATTCAGTGACACTGGCCGGATGATTCTATTCTGTGCCAGCCCTGTAACATTTGTTTCCAGGCTTGTCTGAGGGCCGGGACAGCGTGTTGCGCCCATTGTCCCACGTGCCCTCCACACAGCCCAGCAGTTAATGGCGCCCTTGTCCAGGGCCTCTGGAGCAGAAACGCTCACCCGGGCAGGCCCGAGCCACCGGGAGGTGGGGGAAGAAGAGGGGGGAGGAGGGTCCGGTGAAGTCGGGCCCACCTCAGAGGTTGCTATGGGAAGTTACCCGCTCTCGGAAAAGCACTCTCAAAGAAAGCTAAAGCTAGCTAGAGAGAGAGAGAGAGAGAGAGAGAGAGAGAGATAGCGGAGGAGAATGAATGCAACAACGGGAGAGCCCACTCACTGAAGGGGTTAGCAGAACCGCTACTAAACCCCGCCCTCCCTCCACCCTTACATCTCCATCCTTCCACCCCGCCGTCCCTCTATCCTTCCACTAGTCCCACATCTGGCCTATCTATCTGCTTCTCTTTCACGAGAAGTTGTTGTCTTCCTCTCTCATTCTCTAGTTGTCACTGTCTGGGGGTAATTCACCCTACCTTTTCCCTGCCCCTCTCCTCCCCTCTCCTCTCCTCTCTTCTCCTCTCCTGTGTGATAGAGCAGTGAGGAGGAGGAGGCCTCTGGAAGCACAATATCTCGTCTCCCTTTCTTCAGAGTGTGAGAAGCGGCCTGTATCTGAGGGGCTGAGGGGCCAGGTGCGGCTGGAGAGGGTGAACGTGAGCGCTGGGGAGGCTCCCATGCCTGAGGGTAGAGTGCGGGGGGCCACAGGGGGCAACGGTGGACCACTCCACTGCCACTGTCTGGCGAGGGCCCCTGGGCTCTGAGATGGAGACTGGAGAGGCCATCTTCACTGAGAATGGCTGGCTTTTTGTCTGATGCTCTCACGGTCCGGGGTGGCTTGGCCTCTTGGAGTCAGTCTGGAGCTCCGAGCAGCTACACTTGACTCCCTGGGATAATCTTCTGTACAGACTGGAGGGGTTCTGGAAATGTTCTTTAAGGGTTCTTTTAGGCTTCTTTTGGGGTCATTTAACACCACAGCAAAATTCTACATCCAAAACCCAATATATTGTGTGGTTATTGGTAACAGGGTCTGGGTCAATTAGAAGTCAGTCAATTCAGTAAGTAAACTGAAATTCCAATTCAGTAATTGAAAAAATGTTCAATGACTTCTCAATAAACTGAAGAGTAGAAGATATTTATTTCAAAAGTTGTAAATGTTTCTATTTTAAATTCAAATCACTTCCTGAATAATTGACTGCCTTCAATTCAAATTGACCCCAACCATGATTGGTAAACATTGTTATTGAATACATCACAACCACTCCCGATATATATGACATGGCTTGGGACTGTATACTGGGTCATGCAGATATCCAATTTGTTTGAATAGGGACTGGAGAACTGCAAGGTTGTACACTTTAATGTCTTATATTTATAGATATTTTATATGTTTTATCTACAGTACAAATGGATATTGTTGAGTTTTAAAAATATTTGTACAGACAAGCGGCATTGAAATAAGTTCAAATGCATTGTATGTGTTTCATTAACTATCTTTGGCTATACATTTTTAATGAAACGGCCCCCTCTGCTACAATGGAGCCTGGCTGGCCATTGAACTAAGCCGAAGTGAAAGCGGCCACTTGTTTGAAAACGGTACCCCATCTGTCTGATGGGTTTTCTCTTACATTAATTCTCTCATGAAATCCCTGTATAGAAATGTTCCCCTGCTATTATGCTGCCGGTCTCCAGGAGCCGATTCTCACCAGACTCAACTAAACAGGAGTTAAGTCCATAGCTTGCCACTGCAGATGTATGTGTGTGTGTGTGTGTGTGTTATGTGTGTGCTTTTATGTGTATATGAACAGAGTTTCAAACACTTTCAGAGGCTCACACACACACTCTGCACTCACCATCAAAACCAATGCTGGTATGGGGGACCTTACCGAAATGTGTAGGATTACAGGCTCCTTGGCTGATTCTTCAAACCCACTCCTCTCAGCATGACCAAGTTGATTATGACACTTAGATATTCCCTAAATGAGGAGGAGATGAAAGGAAGAACGAGGAGGAAGGGGAGGAAGGTTCTCAGTGAGGAATTGACCACGTCTCGCAAAAATGAATCTATAATCTGTAATCTGTGGAAGCCATCACAGGGTGTCGGACTAGTTTGCTGAGCGTGGCTTTATGTCTCTGTTGCTCCAATTCAGACTGTGAGGTTGAGAGGTACAATAATTAAGGACACTAAAGGTTAGATTAAATTAGGGCCTTAATCTGGGAGGTAATTTTATGGCAATTGTGTTGGTCTCTTAATGGACAAATTCCTCAGGGCCCATGGAGAGACACTGGGGAGTTCTCTGTCAAGCTGAGCGTGGGCTTTTATGGATCAAGCCTCTATATTGCATGACTTCAAATAGATATTACATGTGTGCACGCACACGCACGCACACACCATCAGTGGCATCGCAGCTCCACAAGTGACTACACACACACACACACACACACACACACACAGTGTTGGGGGGGTAATGCGTTGCAAAATGTAAATTGGGTAACATTATCACAGCTACTTTTTCAAGTGCGTTTCTTTCAGAATCATAACTCTATGTGTTATATTAAAAGAAAAGCCTTGTAAGTAGACTTACTGGAAAGATGAGCCTTATGTTCTGAAACATTGTTTTCACAGTAAGTAAATTCATAGTTGCTTTGGCCTTCTAATGTTGTTATTTATTTGTATGGTTTATTTCATTTCAAGGTTGCAAGCAACCCTGTATGGTAGCCTTCAGGCAATTTTGGAAAGGTTCGAAAACATTTCTTCACTGCTTTTGAAGAACAAAAAATATCTCACGTGTTGGTGAGATATTAGCTGTTGTCACAGTGAGGCCTGGTCACACTTTATTTTCAGTCTTGCACCTACTACCATACCTCGTTCAAAGGCAATTCAATCTTTGTCTTGCCTATTCACCTTCTAAAAGTTCCCAAGTGGCGCAGCGGTCTAAGACACTGCATCTCAGTGCTAGAGGCGTCACTACCGTCCCTGGTTGGAATCCAGGCTGTATCACAATCCGGCCGTGATTGGGAGTCTCATAGGGCGGCGCACAATTGGCCCATTGTAAATAATAATTTGTTCTTAACTGACTTGCTTAGTTAAAGGTTAAATAAAAAAATTATAAAAAATTCAAAAGGCATCCGCACAATTCTTGTCTCAAGGCTTAAAAATCCTTCTTTAAACGGTCTCTTCCCCTTCATCTACACTGATTGTGTAGATCATAGCTTAAGGGATCATAGCTTTCACCTGGTTACACCTGATCATTATATGTCATGGAAAAAGCATGTCAACTCAGTGTATACAGTCATGTGAAAAAGTAAGTGTACATATCTGGACAGATGGATATGTAATCTTCACTTCAACACTATTGACAGATAAAGATTACCAAATTTAACAAATCACACACACAAAAAAAAGAAGAAAATGTTATGCAACAAAAAAAAAAGCCTTTTCCTTATGGCAAAACAAATAGTTCACCCCCACCTTTACCATCACATAAAATGGCTAAAATTCTAATTAGGTGTACCAAAACAAATGCAAATGGTATTCGCAGAGGTTCGACTATTCGGATATTGAAGAATAAAAAATAAGATTTTATGTCTCTCACATTATTAGAAGATTTATGTCTGTCACATCATTGGAATATTTTATGTCTGCCATATCATTAGAATATTTATGTCTGTCACATCATAAGAAGATTTTATGTCTTTCATATCATTAGAATATTTTATGTCTGTCATATCATTAGACGATTTTATGTCTGTCATATCATTAGAATATTTTATATCTGTCATATCATTAGACGATTTTATGTCTGTCATATCATTAGACGATTTTATGTCTGTCATATCATTAGACGATTTTATGTCTGTCATATCATTAGAAGATTTTATGTCTTTCATATCATTAGAATATTTTATATCTGTCATATCATTAGAAGATTTTATGTCTTTCATATCATTAGAATATTTTATATCTGTCATATCATTAGAAGATTTTATGTCTTTCATATCATTAGAAGATTTTAAGTCTGTCATATCATTTGAAGATTTTATGTCTGTCATATCATTAGAAGATTTTATGTCTGTCATATCATTTGAAGATTTTATGTCTGTCATATCATTAGAAGATTTTATGTCTGTCATATCATTTGAAGATTTTATGTCTGTCATATCATTTGAAGATTTTATGTCTTTCATATCATTAGAATATTTTATATCTGTCATATCATTAGAAGATTTTATGTCTGTCATATCATTAGAAGATTTTATGTCTGTCATATCATTAGAAGATTTTATGTCTGTCATATCATTAGAAGATTTTATGTCTGCCATATCATTAGACGATTTTATGTCTGCCATATCATTAGAAGTGCATCCTCTTCTACATTATTAAATTGATGGATGACCAACTTGCTTCATTGGCAAGATTCATTCGAGGCTTTTTGTGAAAGTAATGCAAAAGTAATGAAACTCATTACTCTGCACAGAAAGTTACTTAACATGTTACTTTGATTGAAAATAAAGAGTAATATGCAATGCATAACTTTTTCAAGTAACGAATCCCAACACTGCACACACATCAAAACTTGAAGAGAAAGATTTGCAGGGGTGGAAATATAACAGACAGCCATGGTGAGTGTTTCCTGTAGAAATGGTTTATGGCCGGGGAAGAACGAGACAGCTCATAAATCAGAGTGATGGTCTGAGCATGCAGTCAGCAGACTACTACTGGGTCAGAAGGCAAACTGTGTAAAGGAAGCGATATCATTCAGTATTAGAGAGGTGTGAGGCACAAGCATTTGAGGTAGAAAATAAGTGGTCTGTCCCAAGTGGCAGAACCCTGTTTCCTATGTAGTGCAGTACTTTGGACCAGGGCCCATAGGGATGAAGACGTTTAAGTAGGTAAGTGATTGTCGATGATGATGATGATGATACCTAGTACTGCCTTGTCTAAAAAAAATACATAATAGAAAGCTGCTACACCAATTAGCATTGCATCAATTAGCATTGGCCACACACACTCTCACTCTCACTCTCTCTCTCTCGGTGAGAAGCCCATCTCTTGGCTGTGTCTTTCCTGAATCCTCCTGTATTGTCTGTCCTGCGTGGCTTGGCAGGTAAAAGTGCTCTGGGGCAGTGGGGCTGCGCTCTATTCACTACCTAAGGAGGTATAGTGCACTCCTGGGAGCAGTGAGAGGCTCCAGTCTCATCTCAGGTGGCCAGAGTTAGTGCACTCAAACCAGGGTGTGTCGCCAGTCGCCCCCTGAAGAGCTGATCCAACAACAGCAGGAAAAGGAGTGACATCACTTGAGATCTAGCCATAACAGTAGCACAGAGCCGTTGGTGATACAGCTGTCATTGGAGTGAATGGACAGGTGTGTGTTGTGAGACTAATTATGTGTTAATGCCTTCTCTTATGGATAACAAGAGAAGATTGATAGCATCATTTAGAGGGATAGACATGTTCTTGCACATATAAACATGATATTCTTCAAATGTCTAATTTGACACATTTTGAATTTACAATGTTCTTCCCACCCTAACCCCAGCCCAGTTATCCCTGTTTTCCCCCAAGAGATCCTGATGTATCCCCCTAGTAGATCCAACTCCCCCCTGGTGTCCCTGACGGAATTCCAGAGGGGTTCTGTCATAGCAGACATTGTGTGGTGGTGAATGGGAATGCCTGCAGATCGGCCCCTGGGGGCCTCGGGATCGGGTGTGGCTCGGTTTGCCAAGGGCCCGTAGGGACTGTAACCGAAGCTTAGAGATGAAGAGGGGATACTCCGAAGGGATACCCTGGGATCCAGTCGTGAGAATGTGAGCTCCATTATCGGGTGCCCCAGGAGGACTCTGGAGATACATGAGATGTGGCAGTTGTAGTGCTGAACTCAAAGCATGCTTTTCTCTGCTCTCAACACAGCAAAGGGATGTTGATGTCCACGGCACATGACAGAACTGCAATAGTGACTATATCCAATGGATTGAGATACCTAAAAACTAAAACAAACAGAGACTGTGCATTTTATGGAATACAGAGCTCATTACAATTTGAAACGTGTGTAACGGTGTATAACACATCGTCATTTTTTATCTTGTTGTTTTCCCTTCCCAATGTTATCACTTGTATGACTTTCCATAAACATATTCACTGTTTGAACAAATGCAAATATGTTAGTCAAATGGTAATGGGAAGAATACCCAATGTAAAACCCCCAAACACAAGTCTCTTAACTTTTGAATGACTAGGCAGGGCCACATTAAGGCCGCCTGTATTCCGTGACCACTAGAGGGAGCTGTTGGTTCTTAATGGCTACTGAAATAACGCTCATTGTAGAGGAGATTCACCACAGGATTCACCAATTCTTCTTTAACCATGAATGACGTTATGCTAAGTAATCCCCACACAAGAATGAGTTTGACTGAAGTGAGAAGTTATGTTTGATTATATTTCCTCCTATATATATATATATATAGGAGGAAATATCTGCACTACTATATATATATATATATTTCACTTTGAAGTCAAGAAACTGTCTGGGTTCACTAGGTTCAATACTAATGACAACTATACATCTATAAACTATTCATATTCATATGCAATAATTGTATGTGATTAATGATATTTAGGCAACCAATGTAGGCTACAGCCTAGAGATGACAAGATATATTGAAAGGATAGTTCACCCAAATTATATATTGGTTTTCTTACACTGTAAGCTGTAAGGTATGACTGTAAGGTATGACAGCAATCCATGCTTTGGTTGAGTTTCCACATGCTAACGTTTTCGCATTTCTGTCACAAATACCATTCAAGTCATGGGACCGATATTAGCATTTTTTGTGTATTATGTGCAAATCATCCGAAAATATAGAAAATTGAATGTGAAACTTACAGATGTTCTGAACATGATGAGCAAAAAATGCTAATATCAGCCCTATTACTTGAAAGCAAAAATGCTAATATCAGTCCTATTACTTGAAAGCAAAAATTCTAATATCAGCCCTATTACTTGAAAGCAAAAATGCTAATATCAGTCCTATTACTTGAAAGCAAAAATGCTAATATCAGTCCTATTACTTGAAAGGGATTTGTACCACAAATGCTGAACATTGTATATTTTGTTGTGTATGTCTGGTAACCAAAATAAATCAAATTCAATATCCCTTTAAATTAGCTTCTTCTTCAATGAGGTTTAATGGTGGTTGTCATCCAATAAATGTTGCATTATCACCACCTACTAGACTGGAGTATAAGTCCCTTACACTTTGCAAATAAAAACAATAATAAGGAAATAAATCAACAAATACCACCTAACACTACACTCATTAAAAACCCAACACCCTACTCCACTATTTCAATCTATCTAGGGATAGCACCACTCAACACACCCTGTAACTCTTCTGACGTCAAGTCTCGTACACCCAAATACCTCTCTGCAGCTGCCACCACAACCTCCATTTTCTGCGACTTACATTCCATCCCTGCAGTGCAGTTGATAACCATTGCTATCTACGCTAAAAATCCAATCGTACTGAAGCATATATCACTTGTTGACCTTATCCCTTCTGTACTGGTACAGATCTACTACTTTAATTTATTGATTTTATTGAACATTTATTTGATTATGCAAGTCAGTTAAGAACAAAATCTTGTGACGGCCTAACCCGGCGACGCTGGGCCAATTTTGTGCCGCCCTATGGGACTCCCCATCACGGCCGGATTGTGATAAAGCCTGGAATCGAACCAGGGTCTGTAGTGAGATGCAGTGCCTTAGACAGCAGCACCACTAACACCAGTCCTCTCAGGATCCCTCCCCCTGGACCCATTTCCCTCTACTTTCTTCACTGCCTCGGCATACAACAACTTCTGCACTACTCCAACCCTGGAAACCTCAACCTGCCTCCCTCGCACCGGACACCCCCATCCCCATGGCCAACCCTATAATTAACACACACCGCTGCTTCTTTCCCCAAAGTTTCACATTCCTTTGTCTCGTGCCCTCCTGCACACTTCTCACACCTAGGAACCTCCCTCCTACACACTGCTGCCACATGCCCATAAGCTTGACACCTGTAACAATGTATTTGCCACAAAAGCTCCTACGGGATAACTTCTATATCCTAGCACAGGGGCGCAAATTCGGGTTTAGAAGTGGGGGGGGACAATATTTGTTGTATATTTTTTACATTTTTATCCAGTCGGATAAACACTCCTGACAGCCTACCCGACCGCTCGGAGGCGTCCACATGGTCCTAAAGCACACCTTTGCATTGTTTAGTATCACATTCCAATTATAAAACTGGGGTGAACAAAAATGCAATTTCAGAATGTGGGTTGCCCAGTCCCCAGTGAAAGTTGCGCCCCTGTCCTAACATCACTTTGTCGAGCAAAGGCTCCACATCAAATATATTTGAATATTTATAGACTACTGGACGACGGCAGGCAGAAATTCAGCGGATGTACACGAGCAGCCTACCAAGCATAAACAGTTGCCTCAAACCACAGGTACAAGTAGCCTAGGCCTAATTGCGTCTGGCTAAATAAAATACAATAGCGAACACACCTCAGCCAATTTTTCGCTCATAACGTAAGTTACAATTGGACAGACGTAGGCCTACATTTAGGACCTCTGAATAACCTCGCCTAGGCAGCCGATAATGCTCTGATTGATGTGCATTCCTGGTAATAAATAGGCTTATGCACTCGTGTCCCTGTGGAGCGGCTCGTAAATAAAGCATCCTCCATTCAGGCTGCAAAGGCTTCATTTCCTTCCTTAACTAGCTATAATGGCGAGCTGTTGGAAAAGTTTTTAACACTGCATTCAGCCACGTTTTCGTCACTGTCTTCAACACTTTAAATATGAATTCTCTGCAGTTTACTATGGTCTGAAAGTCGTAAACTATGCATACCTGCTGTATATGCACGTTGTTTAGATGATCCCAAAACAGACCTCAAGTGTTTCCACTGTCTACTATCATCTTACAGGAGGTCCCTCTCCAAAGTACCCCGTCATCCACCATTGAAGGCATTCTGAAGTAGGCTACTGTCCTCTGAAGTCAGAAGATACTGAAGGACCATGTTTGCTCTCAGGATTATGACATTACCATACCAGAGGCTACACAGACCGCGACAGACAGTCAGACAGTCAGCCAAACAGCCAGAGGTGAGTGCAGCCAAAAGGTAAACCCACAGTTGCTAATGAGATGAGCAGAGAGCAGAGGTGGGGAGCAGGGTTGGGGGTACTCGGTGTGTCTCTTGTCTGTCATGTTTTCCCTTCCAGGGCGGTTGTTGACTCAGATGGGGTGAGTAAACAAGGCCGAGGTGAGGCCCCCTGTGTGGTGTGGGCCCTTCATTCTCATGGGGCCTGCTTGCACAGTACACCCAGTGGATTAGGCTAACGCTGGCCCATGAGGGGGAGTCGCGCCGCTGGTCTACCCTGACGGGAGGTGATGGATTAGGGCATTGTGATGGCAGACGTCAACCCAAGGGCCGAGCTGGACCGAGGAGGGACAGGGCCAGTGGGGGCCGCCCAATCCCTGGGCTCAGCGACGTGTCGACAAGGGATTATCCCGTTTGTCATGTCTAGTATAAGGCCCTCGGTAGGTAGTTCTGTAGTATAGGGCCCTCGGTAGGTAGGGCTGTAGTGTAGGGCCCTCGTTAGGTAGGGCTGTAGTGTAGGGCCCTCGGTGGGTAGGGCTGTAGTGTAGGGCCCTCGGTAGGTAGGGCTGTAGTGTAGGGCCCTAGGTAGGTAGGGCTGTAGTGTAGGGCCCTCGGTAGGTAGGGATGTAGTGTAGGGCCCTCGGTAGGTAGGGCTGTAGTATAGGGCCCTCGGTAGGTAGGGCTGTAGTGTAGGGCCCTCGGTAGGTAGGGCTGTAGTGTAGGGCCCTCGGTAGGTAGGGCTGTAGTGTAGGGCCCTAGGTAGGTAGGGCTGTAGTGTAGGGCCCTAGGTAGGTAGGGTTGTAGTATAGGGTCCTCCTAGGTAGGGTTGTAGGATTCTAGGACCCTAGGTAGGGCTGTAGTGTAGGGCCTTAGGTAGGGCTAGATTCTAGGACCCTAGGTAGGGCTGTAGTATAGGGTCCTCCTAGGTAGGGTGAGAACTGAGCTCCCTGTGGTCAGAGGAATCAAGCTTAGCCAGGTTGACTAGAGGGACCAAAACTTGTGAGCTAGGCATTACTCAATGCATGTGAAAATCATCAATCATCAATGGCCGTTGACATCCATTCAGGCGTGTCTAAAGTTAGGAGTTTGGCCCTAGCAGTAAGCAAGAGGTTTAGTTAGAGACACCCATCTTGGAAACCGCAGTGGTACATTTTAGCACATTTGCCTGAATCCTGTTTAGAGAAATGTGAAAACCAGATTGCCCAGTGTGTATTTTATAGGTTCCTTTGAAACTCTGCATGCCTGACCCTCCCTCCTCAACGTTTTTACTACATGCTCTGTTTTATTTCTGGAAACCTCCTACACTCCAAGGGTGTATCTCAAATGGCACCCTTTACTCTATGTAGTGCACTACGGACCCTTGTCAAAAGTAGTCCACTATACAGGTAATAAGGTGCCATTTGGGACGTAGATCTACTCTTAGTTCAGTCGCCTGACTTAACAGTTTTTGTATTTATTTGGTCATTTCAGGGTAAATACTGAATTGGGTGATCTTCACACGTAAGTATTTGTACATGGCCACTTATTCATTAAAAGCAACCACAGAATGCGTTTCTGGAATAGTGTATTGCCAATGAGGAAGATGTTAGCCAAACGCTTGGCACCGCCTGTCCGCATCTGGCCCTGTCTCAATGCAACGATTACGTGAAAAGATTAGCGCTTCTCAGTGACGTTATTTAAAGCCATGTACTGACTGCTTCCCAAATGGCACCCTATTCCATATTCCACTCCATTTACATCAATGTCCAGGTTTCAAGACACAGCTTTGCATTGAGGAGGCATTTAATTGCCTGCTTGAACTGAAAAGAGCCACTCTGTCCACATCATAAAAGAGAAAGACAGAAAGAGAGAGCAAAACAAATGATACGATCAATCGCGTGTGTCTCTGTACATACATATCTTTGTGTGTGTGTGTGTGTGTGTGTGTGCGTGCGTGCGTGTGTGTGTGTCCCTAGTTGTGTTCTGCTGTGACATGTGGCATGGAGGCTGTTGAGCGTCATCAACTCACCACGCTCCGTGTGTCACGGCCTGCCGCTTACGTGTGTCATGTGTGGGCGTCTCCTGACACGTGTGTGTGTGTGTGTTGTTGTGTGTGTGTGTGTGTGTGTGTGTGTGTGTGTGTGTGTGTGTGTGTGTGTGTGTGTGTGTGTGTGTGTGTGTGTGTGTGTGTGTGTGTGTGTGTGTGTGTGTCCGTCTGGGCTGTCGCCGTTCCTGAAACACACCCACATAATGACACTGTCTGCCGTGCCATCAGGCCCTACACAGCGCCCAGACTGGGCCCCTGGCACCTCACCTCTCTCACTCTCTCACTCTCTCTCTCTCTGTCTCTCTCTCTCTGTCTCTCTTTCTCTCTCTCTGTCTCTCTCTCTCTCATCTCTTTCTCTATTTCATTCTATAACTCATTCTCTAACTCAATGTCTTCTTCCTCCTTTCTTTCTTTCTTTCTTTCTTTCTTTCTTTCTTTCTTTCTTTCTTTCTTTCTTTCTTTCTTTCTTTCTTTCTCTCTCTCTCTCTCTCTCTCTCTCTCTCCCTCTCCCTCTCCCTCTCTCTCTCTCTCTCTCTCTCTCTCTCTCTCTCTCTCTCTCTCTCTCTCTCCCTCTCCCTCTCCCTCTCCCTCTCCCTCTCCCTCTCCCTCTCCCTCTCCCTCTCCCTCTCTCTCTCTCTCTCTCTCTCTCTCTCTCTCTCTCCCTCTCTCTCTCTCTCTCTCTCTCTCTCTCTCCCTCCCTCCCTCCCTCCCTCAGCACACAACCATTAACTGGCAATTTTGGTCTCCTTGCTCTGAATCATTGTGTTTAATGTAATTACGCCATGCATAGAGAGGGGTCCAGAAGCAACTCTTGGAGGGTGTTCCTCTGCAAATAAAACCTGTGGTGCTGTAAATTGTCAGAGCGGGCCAGCCAGAGGAGAGAGTGCCAGTCTTCCACAGACCAGGCGTCGCTCCGACCCCACTCGCACCATCCGTAATGGCCTGCTTGCCTGGTGTGTAATTAGGACGCGGCGGTGCAGTGGCTGCATGGTGCTGACAGTATAAGGGGCCTGAGATTTAATGCCCAACTTTCTCTCTCTCTCTCCCAGATCTACTTTCTCATTCTTTCTCTCTCCCTCTCTCTTCAGCAGCCTCATCCAGTCGCATTCCCCGATTCATGTCATGTTGCCTGTAAAAACAATTGGGCAATTTATATGATCGCCTTTCAAACAGACCCATTTGAACCTATTTCCTGTTGCTTAGCTGGCAAGGCGCAAGAGACGTTCAACCTTGACCCTGTTGTTGTCATAGTTGTCATGGTAACCTGGCATGACAGAAGCAAGTTCTAAATTTCTACAACAGAATGCAGTGCTTTTAATTTCTTCACATTCACAACAGTAGGTTAAGCAGCTTGCCATACTTGTAAATAATTTGTAAATAATTACCTCATAATGTGTTCATTTTCCTGTTATGTCGAATAAAAGGTTGTCTACAGATAAACTAAAAACGTTGTCAGATATGTTCTTGTAAGTACTGAATATGAGCTGGCTAGACGGATGGGTTATTTGGTGCAAAAAAATAGAGCCGGTAACGTTGGTATTTGGACCAGGCTGCTGCAGACGGCCGTTTATACTTCTTCATAATGACAAGTTGGGTGTCAGACAACAACAATAGAATGTTCATGATTTAACAAGTGCCACTTTTAAACATACTTCTTCATTCTTGACCACCCCGGTTGGCGAACAAAAAAAGTACAGACTTTGTTACCGGCAATACCTTTCAGATATAAAGAAAAGGTTTGAAAAATTGGAGGCATGGTAAAGTTGGCGGCTTTTCCGCTTGGTTTGAAAGGCTTTAGAGACTATATAATGCAATAAATAATGTGCTTACTATGCTTATTAAAATTCCTTGGCAAAGACAATAAATACAAGCATCCTGACAGATGCAGGGCTTGTCCCACTGCACTCATGCAGGTGTGTGTGTAGGCGGTGTGTGTGTGTGGGTTTCCTTCGATGCGCCCACTCTGCATAAAGAGGGGGAGGAGGAGGGGAGGCCGGCTCTTTAGTGACAATAGCCCCCTCTGGACCCTCTCCGTTGGTGTGGGCGGGGGACAGTCAGGCGACCATTCAACACCCTTTCAGTCCCCCCAAGCCGTCCCTGCTGCATCCCACATTCTGGGGATGACTACCTGCCCAGGAGCCTTCCTTGGCCCTCCTTGGCCCATCTGTCTGCTCCGGGGGCTGGGTGGAGGGGGCTGCAGGCTGGGGAGGGCCTGGGAGGGGCTCCCTCCTCTCTCTGGTTTTCCTGGAGGGGCTGACACTAACCACTAACCACCACACCCTGAGTGCTGCTGAATGCTGACTCAGCCCGATATCTCTCCCTGTCTATGTGAGCGTGTGTATGGCAGGAGGAGTTGTTAGTTGTGTATGTGAGTGTGTGTATGGCAGGAGGAGTTGTTAGTTGTGTATGTGAGTGTGTGTATGGCAGGAGGAGTTGTTAGTTGTGTATGTGAGTGTGTGTATGGCAGGAGGGGTTGTTAGTTGTGTATGTGAGTGTGTGTATGGCAGGAGGGGTTGTGTGTGTGTTTTGGGTCTGTGGTAGAGAACGTTCTGTGATATGCTCACTGAAACATGACCAGACTCACATACTTTAAGCATGTCAGTGGAAACAAGCACAGTGTAAGATCCCATGCAAGTCAAGACTCCTCGGACCAGTGTATTCAGCTGCCTGGAAATATGCACTATCGCTCACCCACGGTGAACAGGGAGCATTAACTTATACATACTCTTAACCCTGGGAGACAGCTGGATATTTAAGATTTTTAAACACAAACGCGCTGGATAAACGTTGCTCCGTGGACCGGTGAGAGACCACACTTCAACTATCCCCTCAGTGGGAGGATGCCGTTGGATGAGTTAGCTAAACAGACCCAGGCGCTGTAGGCGTTGTGGCTGCAGACAGGAGGGCTGCAGGCGTGGGAAAGGCCCGGCTCTGATAATAAGCAGTCCTCCTCCTCCTTACTTCTGCAGGCTTTGGCCCAGACCTCCAACCCCCCCCCCCCCCTTGCCTCCCTACTCTCTCTCCCCCTGGAGGTGGGTGGGAGTGGGGCTGAGGTCAGTCAGGAAGAGGCCCACAGCTGCTGGGGCTAGCTGGTCTGGGGCTGGCTGTTTATTTGGGCAGGCTCAACCAAAATAAGCCTCGGCAGGCCTCGCTCCTGACAAACTTTGGCGCGGCCCTTTTTATGTTAACAATGGGAAATGGCTCTGACAGAGGATGGAGCACCGCTTGCTGTACAACAGCTGCTCTGTCTGAGAGAGAAATGGGAAATGGGAAATGGGATAGATCCCACAGCCTCTCTTCCTTCCTACGCTACATTACGTTATTTCAATCACTCATCGTCATGTTCAGCGGGACTGCCCATTTAATGTTTCCTTAAATGACTACCAACCATGCTAATATCTGTTAATTAACCACAGGTGTAACAAAGACCTGTTCTGTAGAGTAGTGGTGTGAGGCCCATAAATAGCTGTGGATCATTGACCACCCACTGGGCACAGATATCATTTCAACGTCTAGTTTTGATTAACATTTTGTTTGAGTTGTCAACTAATCTGAATTCAAAATGAAATCAACACAAACAAAAAAATGGCACCATGTCATTGGATTTAAGTTAAAAGTTGGGTGAAAAAAAAGATTCAGTTCCCTTACTTTGATTACTTTTTGCATATCTAATCAGTTTTCCATGTTGATTAAACGTCATCGCAATACATTATTTTGTTGAATTAACATGTAAAACTACGTTGATTGAACCAGTTTTTGCCCAGTGGGGAGTAGTTCTGATCCATCTGTTTGTCTATATTGGCTGGGAAGGGCCTTTTGATGGATAGGATAAAAAAGGCAGTTTAAAGCATCCCCATTCTGCTTTTCTCTTCACACCGCCCTGTGCTGACCCCCATGTTAAGAGGGTCATTGGGCTTCATGCATACATGGACAGGTGAGCCCCAGGCCTGATAGGCCCCAGTGAGTGACAGGTCACGGGCCCCCTCCAGCCGTCAATCACTCTGCCCATACTGGCCTATTCCTCCCCCTGCAGCTCTGCTCATCTGCTGCAGGCTGTAAAGCAGACAGATGAGCCTCTTCAGCCCCCATGCCTGCCTCCTTATTCAAACCTACCTCACCCCTTCTACATCAGCCAGCGACCCAGCCTACCATGTCCATGCCCAAAGTCCAACGTTCTTCCCTCAACCCAGCCTTGGTACCACCTTAGTCACCCAAGTCCTGCTGCCCCGGAACATCTTCTTCAAACTCAGACCTACCTTGCCTCCTATCCTACCTCACTCAGCCCCCTCAAATCAAACTTCTCCCATTCTCCTTCGACCACCACTCAGCCCCACGCGCTGCTTGTCTGTCAGACAGCTGTGTAGGTGAGGACCCAGAGAGTGTGTGCCTGCCTGTTAGGCCCTGACAGTGGGGCCCCAGCGTGGGGGGCACAAAGAGGGACACGTATGATTTAGGTGAAAAGATAAAACAGGTGCTGCGGCCGGGGGCTCAGGGAGGGTCAGCTGTCCATCCATCAGGCAGGCAGGGCTTCAGGAGCCCAGATACGGCTGTTAGATCAGGGTCTACAGACATACTGCGAGGCCTGCAGTTTGGCAGAGTAGTAAACCGTGCTGAGTTGGAAAGACCTGTTGAGGACATGTGGTCCTTCCAGTGTTTCTCAACAACACTGATGTCATCGTATTCAAGGCCAGGCACCACACCCTAATATGTTTTGTGTTAATTATATCACAATCAGCGTTTACCAGTTGAATGTAGACACAAATATAAGATGTTTTTGTATGAACATTTTCTGAAATTTTGCCTACACCACAAAATGGATGAAGTCAGGCTAAATATTTTGGAAAAATGTTGTTGACACTCCAGGATCGAACTTACTTGGACCAGATTATGGATAAATCATTTTTTCAAATACAGACATGTACATACATTTTTGGCAAATTTTTCCAGGACAAAGTTGTCTAGAAAGAAAATCTGATAACCACACAAACTTTGGAGAATGTAGATACTTCTGAAGCTGAGAAATAGATGTTGGTGTGTGGATAGAGTCTGACTTTCAGGTAATGTCAGTTAAAAACAAGTACACTTAATTTAGCCTACCAATCTCCAAAATTCCTATTTTGACCTAATCACCATCTCTTCAAGTTAATATATATAGTCCAGTTTTTAACATTCTCTATGAAATGGGCTTTAAGATGATGAGTGATTCAATGTAGCGAGCTTTGAAATTATGGATGTATGTCCAATTCATGGAATATTGATGACGGTAGTATGATAAACTAAAGAAATGTTTTGGACATTTTTATGTTTACCCTTTGAAAGAACCCAGATTAAAAGATGAAAATACCCCAAAATCTCAAAATATAAAAGTAGATACAAAAATGTAATTTTAGCCTGTGGTGTCTGGCCTTAACTATATACTGTATAAACAATGAGTTTCTATGACATGGACTGACCAGGTGAATTCAGGTGAAAGCTATAATCCCTTATTGATGTCACTTGTTAAATCCACTTCAATCAGTGTAGATGAAGGGGCGGAGACAGGTTAAAGGAGGATTTGTAAGCCTTGAGACAAGAATTGTGTACGTGTGCCATTCAGAGGGTGTATAGGCAAACAAAATATTGAAGTGCCTTTGAACGGGTATGGTGGTAGGTGCCAGGCGCACCAGTTTGAGTGTGCCAAGAACTGCAACCCTGCTGGGTTTTTCACGCCCAACAGTTTCCCATGGGTATCAAGAAGGGTCCACCACCCAAAGTGCATCCAGCCAACTTGACATAACTGTGGGAAGCATTGGAGTCAACATGGACCAGCATCCCTGTGTAATGCTTTTCACACCTTGTAGAGTCCATGCCCCGACGAATTGAGTCTGTTCTGAGGGCAAAAGGTGAGGGCACTCAATATTCGGAAGGTGTTCCTAATGGTTTGTACACTCTGTGTATACTGTATGCATATATACAGTATACAGTATACACATTATATGTATGTATGTATGTATGTATGTATGTATGTATGTATGTATGTATGTATGTATGTATGTATGTATGTATGTGTTCTATTATCACATACACCAGATAGGTGCAGTGAAATGCGTTGTTTTGCTTATTCGAACCAGCAACCTTTCGATAACTAGCCCAAAGCTCTGTCACAGCGTGAACAATATGGAGAATGAATCACTGCCAGGCTAAGAAATTCACTACTGGCAATGTTTTTTAAATCAAAAGCTACCATTCTTTCTACTGAAAATCATTTGTGGCTGATCTGATGAGCACCAGATGCCTGCATAACGGTCAGATCCTTCCTAGGCCAAATTTCTCTGATTCAAACTCATGAGCCCCCCGTTCGGGCTACCTGCAGCTGGCTCCCACCTCATCAAGGGGGTCCTGATTCTCAATCCTTTAACCCCTCCCCAAATTCAAATGCAGACTGCCTCTCTATTGGGCCTTTGAGGTCCCCCTGACATCATTGCTTTGCCCCCCCCCCCCATGTCACCCCAACCCCTCCTCCTCCCTCTGTGGCCCATCACTCTGGACTTTGACAGCGAGTGGGTGACTCCTGACAGGTTGCATTGATCTTCACTGCTGGGAAAGGAGTCAGCCTGACAATGGAGAACATGTGTCCGTTTCAGAACAAGCCCTAACTTGTCTGACCCCTCATTTGGGATGCGCCCCCGAAAAGCCATAGTTTAAAAGGAAACCATCTTGATTTCTCAGACAGGAATTTGCTTTTTGTTCTCGAACTTCCTATATCAAATAAAATCGATGATTCTGGGTTTTTTTGCGGAGTAATGGATAGAAACACTTTATTAATTGGAGTACGCCTTGGGTCAATTGGATTCAGAGCTTTTCAAATCTTCGAGCATGGAGAAATCTGTTATTGTCTGTGTGTGATTAGCTAGTTCTATTCTATCTCCATAACTTCCATGTAAACATTAAATATAAGACAGCCCACTTCTGAAACAGCTTTGATAGACGATATGAGCAGCTATGTGTCTTCGACTGCTTTCAAACGGCTCAATGTGGACGGATTAACCAGGACCACTGTAGGAACATAGTTCAGTCGTTGTTTGGCTATCAGTTTCGTTTTGCTTCCCAAGGCTGCGATGTCATGCGAAGTGTTTCGCATTACACTGGTCCTTGGAAAAACAACAAGGCAGTCTTACATCGTGTAACGCACTCCATGTCCTTGGTTCAAACACAAGTCAGCATTGTCCTCGGCAAGGGGTGGAAACGAAGGCATCTGAGCATCTCTCTGTCTGACATAAAAGGGAACTCATTTATTTTCCACAACCATTCCTATTGAAAGGGTACATGATTTGGAAAAACAGTTGTAGGATACAACCTCTACACTTACCAATTCAGACCAGTAAGTCAGTGTAGTTTGGGAAATGTTCATGTCTATTCAAGACACTCTTTTCTTCCTTTTCATTCACAGTTAGACAGAGCAAATATCTCATATAGATAGAAAAATAAAGTAGCTGTCAGTAGAGTCAGAGCTAAGATAGATAGATAGATAGATAGATAGATAGATAGATAGATAGATAGATAGATAGATAGGTACTTTATTGATCCCCCGGGGGGGAAATTTCATTGTCAAGCAGCTACAACAAAAACACAGGGCAGGTGCAAAATGCCACAACGAAAGTACACAAAAGACAGATACACGGTACATGATACATAGAGCGGCAGTATGAAAAAGTATAGAAATACAAGATATCTGGAGTGCAAAAAAAAGCTATAAAAGGACATTGCATAGTATGAGTGGTTGGCTGAATATGTACACTATACATTGGTGGATGTTGGATGGTTATCTATACTATACAGGTCGATGGCAGAGAAATACTTCAGTAGCTAAAAGTGCGTATGATATGAGCGAGGGTAATAATAGTTTACTTAATAGACAGACTGGGTAAATGAACAGGTAAGTGAAAATGTTGCATGGTTAAATTAGCTGTACAGTTAGGTATACAGTTATATTTACATAGAGGACTGCAGTGTTGTCATATCATTCAGGTTTAGCATGAGTTTATAATAATGGTGAGAGAAGCTCTGAAGGATTTAAAGCCACAGAAGCGGGTCACCTGATTTGAGTCTGGAAGTGAAAAGTGGATTTCAAGTTGTTTTAGTGCTCCTGAACGGAGTCTAAAGTGATTTCCACAGTCGCAGTCTCAGTCTCTAACCTTCTCTGGGTGAGAAGGGGAAAGGGGGGAGAGAGAGAGAGAGGACGGCAGTGGCCAGTGGGGGCGTATGGTCAGTGAGCTGACCTCGACACGGTCACACAGCATGAAGATGCCTTCTTTTATGTCTTGGATAGTTACTGCAGTTATTCTTTGTTTGTGACTGAGAATAACTTTTGTATTAGTTAGGGGTTCAAGCTAGCGAAGATGGGTGAAACCCTATTGTATTTGTTGCTGTTGATAATTATCATTTTCGTTCTGCCAATTGGTGAAAATATGTGAATTCCTGTGAGATGGTAAGGCCTAGGAAGTTGCAACCGTGTGATGGTAAAGGGCAAAGGGCCACACCTTAAGGTCCGCCATGATGGATATTCGCCATTTTGAATATTGGGAAAAACTCTCTGCTACTCCTCTGGCACCGAAAGACCGATCTGCGCAAAACATGACACATGGCATCTATGGACCAAGCTCTCACAAATTATGTTTTTCCAGGATAGTCTCTCAAACAGCATGGCCGCTACTGACCAATAAACATTCAAGTGGGCATGATCTGGCACATGCCCACGGATACTCGTATTGTAACAAAACATGGTACACGTGTTCCAAACACTATCAAGTGCATTCAGATTGACCACACAGTGGCGCTATAATGGGCACATGCTTATATCTCTTGATCTGTTTGACTCATAGTGATGACATTTGGCGCACATGGTCAGGGATATGAGTCTAGCTAACCTGTAGAGTATGGTTCAGTTTGGCCCCATAGTGGCTTATTCATTAATTCAAGCAAGCTCATTGGCTCATAGTCGCCATATTGTTTGAGCAAGAGTCTTGGAAAATATTGTTTGAAAATGTGCATCTATAGATGCTATATTCCACATTCGGTGCCGATCGGTCCAGCAGTTCTGTAGAATAATAAGTTTTAAAGTATTTAACATCATACATTATTTTTCAAAAATACATTTTAAAAAAATTGTCCAAAATACATTAATAGTTTTACATGATCTGTTTGATTTTGAGTTCTGATAATTGTCAAGCGAGGTAAGGAGTTCAGAAGTAGCTCCTCCTTGGGCGATGTGTCCAATTGGTCCTGATGGTGGCAGTGGGCCCACATTTTGAACCCCGGCATTGCTTCTTGCAGCTTTCATTTTTTACATTTTGTCTCCGTTCATGCACTATTTTTATGCTGTGATACTTTGCTCGATTGTAGGCTATCCTTTCTCCTGGATCTGTTCAGAAATGTGAATAGTCCATTTACATTGTACATGATGTTCAGAATCGGTTCCACTGGTGTAGATATGCAATGAATGAGTATTATATGACTCCTCTTATGTATTTAATTTGTCAACCGCTAATTGAGGACTTTGCTCTTTGCGTCACTCACGACAGAACAAGCTGATGTGTGGTGAGTGTGTGAGAGGGAGTGTGATTGTTCTGGGGCCACAGAGGGTGGGTGCTTTTCATATTTGTGGTGGATGTATGCTCTGATTAATTCATCACAGCTCTGCTCTATGAATGTTCTGCAGTGTTGCTACATCCAACATATCATTTTAGGGAGAAAAAAATCCCAGTAAATGCTATGTAATTAGGATGTGACATATGAGACACTTTCCAATGTTTAATTGGAGTGGGAATTCAAATTCATGTTATTATTTCTACAGCTGCTCCACCTCTCATGTGTGTGCGTGTGTACGTGTGTGTGTGTGTATGTGTGTGCGTGTTTGCGTTTGTGTGCACGTGTGTGTGTGTGTTTGTGTACAAGTGCACGTCCTTACACCTCTCACGACACAAACCTCTCAGGACTTCTCCAATGTCGTCTTGGGTGCCCTCCTTCTAAAACAAAGGCTTCTTGATATTACCCCTCCATCACATCTGTGGTTTCTGAGAAGACCAGTCATTATTGTCTTGACATTTAGCTCTATTCAAACCCTGGGGGGTCAGATCTGTGTTCTCACAGGCAAAAATCAATATGTGGTGTTTGGCTGAATGAGCTGTTTGCTATCTCTGCATACAGGCCTCTTAATTGGCTTGAGACAGGGCCATTTGGTACCTGTTTCTCAGACAGACCTCATGACGACTAGTCAACCGCATGTCTGTCTGTGGGAGGAGATTCTCCATCTTGTCTGACAAATGTTCTACACTGGCTGATCTATGAGGAACCAGTGTGGTATTTTATAGTACCTGTATTAATTTACAAAGTCTTGTTCTCATATTCAAAAAGACAATGTTCGCTCTTTTCAGGGCGCTTCAGATCTAGACAGATGGCAAGCTGCACTGTGTCTACTTCCTTCCTCGACCCACTGATGGATGACTAACTGTTAGCATTGTTCGCTAGCTAACTCCCCTTATTTCTGCTTGTAATGGAACTCCCCTCTCTCCTGCTGGAACGTTCACCTTAACTCTCTCCAGTTTGTGTCTGTCTGTCAGGGGCTTTGATGTGTTCCATGATGGGTCACCTCGTCCACATGTCTGCAATGACCCAAAGAGGCCGCCCTGGGTGAAGCACGCTCAATAGCTTCCCCTGTCCTAGCCCACAACAGGCTCTCTTGTGCTGGAGCTCTGTGAGGCTCTGTGGGCTCTCTGTGAAGGCATTCCCACCTGTGGCAGGCCATGGGACAGACGTAGGGACGTGTAAAATATCAGTCTGGGAGGGCCTTAAAGAACAGGCCAGCTGTGGATCTAATACCACCTATGGGCCTGGGAAGGCTTGCCTAATATGACACATGCTACATCCTGTCTAGGCCTGGCCGGCCCTGTCTTTGGTGGTGGGAGGTGGAGAGGGAGGGGAAGTGTGTGTGCGCGGGCGTGTGTATGTGTGGACAGCTGGGGAGCGGCCATGCGTTGCAATGATCCTCCAGCACTGCTAAATGTTAGACTGTTAGTAGCTGCTCTCGTTGAGCAGCAGGTCAACGTGCTTCACCGGGAGAGTGACAGGCCACTTTGTTCCTGTCATCCGAACTGTGATAGCTGAACGCGTGGTGATTTCCCGATCTCAGCATAGCTGCGCAGGGGAAATTATATGAAGATGTATAGAGGCGTATAAGCAGAGGAGACATCCTATAGTGTAAAAATAGAGAATGCCAATATGTTGAATTTCTTTTTTTGCAGACATTCTCATTCAAAGATGAAACGATCGTCATAGCCTGCCAAATCTGGGAAGTGTGGGTATTTTCCCCAAATAGCAGCCAACCCGTCCGAACAGAGGCGTTGTGTACAGTAAGAGGATGGTTTTAGCGTGTGATAGGGAAGTAAGCCTCCCTGTTAAGACACACTTATCTCTAATTGACTCTCCAGTGAGATGCTCATTGACCCTGCTACACCTGTGCGGATGTGTGAGAGCTTTTTTGCGGGCTTTTGATTTAAATCCACCCTTGAGTCTCTCAACTTGACGAAGGAGTAAAGGAAAGGAGAACGCAACTCTGGCTGACACCGGTGAGGCGGGATTACTAAGAGGAGAAGAATGGGGTGAGAGTACACTGCTCGCTCCTTACAGTCTTACTCGGTAATACCTCTCCCCCTCTACCTGGGATTCAGCCCTAGCCCTCCTCCCACGACCAAAATGAACCAGGCCTTTGATGGCTTTAAATTAATTACCCAACTTTGCCAGTCTGTAGTGCTCTCTAAAACTCCTCTTAAGCTGCCCGTTGACACTTAGCAGCAAATTAAGGGTATCATGAACCAATTTCCAGCGTTAATTGGGAAAGTTCGTCAAAGTTTGCATAGATCTTAGTCCAGGATTTCTTCTCAGGCTTAGCTTTCTCTTTCTCCTGCTTTTTCATAATTGGCCAGGCAGTCTCTGTTAATTAGCGTGCTGCTTTTGTTTGAACGCTGTTGACGCTAGCTCAGTCGCGTTTAGCCAGGTGTAACTATAACGGTCATGGTTCCACTCTCTCTGGGCTGGTGAGCGCTGCCTGGTGACTGGTGCCCTGTGTGAGTGATTAGCAGAGGGCCCGGGGCCGGTGGAAGCCTGTGGGGGCCGCAAGCCTAGCTTGTGGAGGCTCTGGTCTCCTGAGGCGAGTTTAAGGAGTGGGATCAGGCCTCCCTCGGTGCTGCTGGCAGGCCCTCTGCCCCTGTGTTATCCATCCTGGGGCCTAATCAAGTTATCATATCAACAAATCTCTCATCAGGGGCCCCGCGCCTGACACTCCCAGAAAGGGACCCAGAGGGAGACGACAAATTTCCAGCAGTAGGACGTTGCTAAGAGAAGAGCCGAGGCACCTGTAAAGGTCTCCTCGCCTGCCCACGAAGAGAGCGCTCCCGCTGGGCACCACGCTGCTCTCTGGCCCCTGGTCAGCCACGGAGCTCCAGAGCGGGGAAGCTGGGGCCATAGTTACTGAGGCACACAATGGGCAAGGGACACAATAGGAGCACTATATCACATAGATTGTCAATACATTTAAAGGCAACCCACGGACAATTAGCTGAAAGGGCGCCAAGGTTTCATGGCTGTAGGCTCCAACTCTGCAGGCCATAGGAGACAAACTGTCCACCCACGCGCAAGTGACAGCTGGCGAGGCTGACCAGAGAATACATTCAGAGACTTCCCGGGACTACCCGGTGACCTCCAAGGTTTATGACTTGTTGAATGAGGGGAAATGTCTCCAGTCAAAATGGTGGCTTTAATGTAAAGATGTTTTACAACAATAATAGAGTGGTGGACTTTGTTGATGAAACCAACATCAATAAGCAGTCACCAGGAAACATCTTAGCAAATGGCTTGGCTGCATCACAGAACATCACAAACCCAAACCTAGAAACAAACAGCTAGGTTGCTAAGCTAAACGAGGCTAAAGTGAGTCATCTCTCCACATCCTGGACTTTATAATGTCTCCCTCAATTAGATTTTCGCCAGATAATTTTTAAAAATATTTTATTTGCAACTCGCATGTAGTCTTAACATTATCCAACATGAAAAACAAAATGCCATCTTTGATTTGGGCAACTGGGAAAGAAGTCCATCTGTTCATAATAGCCGAACAAGAACAAAATACCCTTTAGGGCAATCGAACATGCCTGCCTTCCAGAACAATTGCAAGGCTCTAAACTTACTTCTGAAGTGTCCCAGTATGATGGATTCACTTAAACGGGTTGGCAAGTGACAACAAACAGTTCTCAACAGGATGAGAGACGACACTCGTCTTTAATTCAGGCCCCAGAAACCACATTTTCTAAAGACGTGAATTAGAGGTTGATGCATCAAAGCTGGTTGGTTTTGTTGATTAATGGAAGGTTTCAGGGGATACATGTGAAAGGGAAAATCACAAGACAACTCAACGGCATTATATTTGTGGAATTCAAAGAAGAAACGGCAAGAAACTGCCAACAAAGTTAAAGTGGAGTGCTCTGGTGCTGTATAAGCATGAACATATTGTGCCTTTAGAGAGGTTTGAGGAAAAGCTGAAGCAGAACAGGGCCTGAAATGAGCGCAACCCTTAGCATTCTGAAGTTCAGGCCCATCTATAAATCATCCCTCTGGCTACTGAGCTGACCAGCACTGACCGCCTCGCCTCATTGGTCAGGAGCTTGGCCTGTGTCCGGATGGGGCCCTGACCCGTGAACCCTGGCCGGAGCCTCTTGGCCAATGGGGCAAGGCGGTCAGTGCAGCGACCCGGGCAGCCTGGGCTACCTGCTGCTCTGGGATAATGCAATTGGACACAGCCTTCAGGATGATGGAGCATGGGGAATTCTCCACGCTGACCACTCCAATTGCCACTAACCACTGCGGCCAACACTGACAGACCACCGCTTCTGTGGCACAGAAGAATTGGCCTTTTGATATTATGTCACGGATGCTTTTTAAATTATTTTTTAAATCCATATTGGGTTTTCATTTCTGCAGCTTGAGTCTTTTCAAAGGGTCATGGATGAGAGCAGTTGTGTTTTAAAGGTCTTTGTATTCTATAGTCTACTCTTTCCATGTAATGTTGTCAGTCTGAAGAATGAGGATAAATTGACAGAGACACATATGATAGGATAACCTGTAGTTTAATATGATGATGTAATCAAGATAGTAGGCTTACAGTTGTTCTGTCAAATAGGCTAGACAACATAGAAGCTTGAATATTGCTTGAATATAAGCTTGAATACTAGTTGCCAGATAGGTTTGATTATATCAGTGTGCACCGTTGAGGATTTTGAATTTTAATCTCTAGCGATTTCCGCTAGATGGGCCAGCTGAAAAGTTAAAATTGGTTAAGTTGTAAAAATGTGGCTGTGCCAGCTAGTGACCACTATGCAGAGCTGTATCCAGGGAAATGCCAACCTGGGTTGTATTTAGTGTCTCCAGTGCTTGTAATTCCTGTGGGCATTTCTCAGTAAACCCTTATACACAAGTCCCACTAACCCATCCATTCAATCCCACTGAGATGGTCCAAACTCATGTGGTTTCCGCTGAGGCTGACATCTCAATCTCACTGTCAGCTCCTCTGTATTGTTTATGGCCCTGGGTTCATGCTGTCAGCATAATTACCAACATTAACCCAGACTAAGAATACCTCTGCAGGACCATGGCCCCATGTGACTCAACCCTTCTCTGCCTGTCCTGAGGAAAGTTGTGTCTCTGGGTTTTGGTCCCACATGGCTCTCTCTCTCTCTCTTTATTGAAAAGGTGTGTCAGAGTCTATAGACATACAGGTGTTTCTCTGTCTCTCCCCCCACCTGAAGGACCCCCTCCAGTTTTACGCAATTAACATCCTTCTAACCCTGCGGTGTTAAACTCTCAATGCAAACAAATGCACCCGACTGACAGGCAGCTTAGGCAAATGACTTGTTTGGGGACCTGGCCCAGGTTCCTGGCTTAACGAGGGCTGAGTGAATTTCCGCTGGGTGCGTTTGCATTACAGCATGAGAAAGGCAACTGGATCCACTTCACCTGAGAGTTCACCGGATGTCTCTCTTGGCTAGTTGGTTAGTGGTTCGATTTTGTGTTGGATAGATGATGTGTGAAGAATATGCTGGTGGTCTCTGTGGGACCGGACGTCGGGGAATTTCTGTAATGGAAAACATCATTATATTTTATTCAAACACATCTTCATATCGAGATACTCACGTGTTTTATCTGTCTTCTCTATCTCTGCCTACATACGGAAATGCAATGAGTCATTCCGCAAAAATCCGGAAACAAATAGCATGAAATGGGGTATTGTGTTTGCCTTCAAAACACCAAGGTTTCTCTTCAAAGCATATTCAATATGCACCAGTAGAGACCATTACTCATCTCTGGACTTGGTTAGGCGTGGGGTACAATGTCTCCTATGTCCCAGTCCTATGGCCCCCGGATGGGGAGAGGGAGAGAGGTGGAGACCTGTCACAGTGGCCCAAGCTGGAATGGCAACGATGGACTACTGATGGCAGCATCTGCCGTCTTTGTGAAAGTAGGAGTTTAACGGAGGAATATGTCGCCAAATGTGTTGAGGACAGGGACGAGGACAGAGATGGATGGGAGAGGTCATGGGCTTCCTCTGGCCCAAAGACCCAGTGCCTTATCTCTGATCCTCAGCGGCCAATCGATTGGCTCTGGAACATTAGTCATTGGCCGAGCCAGGCTCCGCGCTTTCATCCCCTCCTCAGGCTCATGGGCGGCACATTGTCCACCTTCATGTATGCGTTTCTATATGGAGATGGATGGACGCATTAGGAAACATAGAGGTGGTGTGTGGAGTGGTCAGTTGAGTTTAAGACAAGGGAGTTTGCAGAATGACCTGGCCACTGTGTGAGCTGGTTTTTGGGGTAGGGAGAGGTCTGGAGCATGGCTGGAGGGGCTGGAGCCTGCAGATGTGAGCCATGGTGCCCCGCAGGGTAGCCATTAGGGAACAGGACGAGGGGAACCCAGGGGATGTCTGCTCTCCAGGCTTCTAATCCAGAATCCCAGGCTTCCTTTTGGGAAAGACGAGTTGAGTTCCTGAGCTCCTGGGTTTCAGGCAGGTGCTTTCGTAGTCCCAGGAACACAATTAGCCTGCCCCAGGGTCTGGCTACTTTTGTTACCCTCTAAGCTCATGGGAGCATTAACTCTTGCCACATTAGCCGGAGTGTAAAAGTCAGCAGGGGTGTCGTTTCGTAACAAGCAAAATCCGGATTTAGACCCATGGATCTTTTCAGTCAATGTCAACAAAAATGTGTAAAACAAAAGAAGGCCCTGTAATCCACACATGCCTCTTTAAGACGTTACAAAGTCGCTTTGGCGACCAAGTCACCGTTCTTGGTGCAGTAGTTTCTTCTAACTATGTATCCTCTATTCAAGGACTGTTTGGTTTGACCTTTTCTATCTACCTAGTTGACTCATTCCCATTACTGCCTCTTCATCTCGGTTTTTAGTCTGTTGGCATCTGTTGCCTCTGTTCAGAGCTGATCTTCACTACCTCACGTCTTAATCTGTCCCTCCGACTCACTTCTTTGAGCTGCTGCATGAAAGTGAATTTAATTGTGTGCTAAGCAGAGTGGAATTAACGGCTTGCACTGAAATCTGTGGCCAGGCCAGCTTAGTCCCTCACCAATCACCCTGATCCTGCTTGTTACAGGAGCTTGGCCCATTGTGGACGGTGAGGTTTCAGGGCCTTGTCTCTGTCTCTTTTGTCTTTTGGGCTGAGGGATTTCTCCTTTTGTCCCCCTCCTCGTTCCTCCTTTCAAGCGGTATCACAGCTGCCCACTCGATTCACTCAGGACACAGGGTGACCCCTCTCTCCCCAGGACCCTACTGTAAAAAAACCCCACAAACAACCAGGCTTGTTAGACGTTTCGAAAGGAGCAGAACCTTTCTCCGCAGTCTTGTTTGGGGCGAAATGTCTTGGTTCGCATGGCAGAACTCAAAGTGGCAACTGTAACGAGTTGACGATTTTAATTTTGTTTGTGCAATATTTTGTCATGTCCTACACTTGTGATTGTCACAGTTTAACGTATTGTTTTAATGTCGTCATTTTTGCGCTGAATATGAGAGGAATATTGAGTTATTTGGCTTGTCTTGATCTTTCTCATTACTTGCAAACTAATTGGCCAGTTGTTAACTTCATTTCCGGCGGTAATGTCTGAGTAAGGATTCCCACTGTATTTGGCCCTCCCTGGAAAACCCCAGAATGTGTTGTCTAGCCATCTGTCCTCTGTAAAGATGCTGACTCATTGAGAGCCTAGAATAAAACTAATGTACAGCCAAACAATTGCCTTAAACAGCTTGGTAATGATTTTATGGTCTCTGGAATGACACCCTGCAAAATAAAACTACAGGGTCCCCCCTGAAAAACCTTACATGGCTGTAAATATGTATTAACCAGAAAATGGGCCTTGTTTGGCATCATTTAGGGGAGACAAAGACTGGGTATTTTACAAAGGGGGAGATCCAGGGAGAAAGAGGGGATTCAACTTAGCTAATGAGTTGCCCCATAGAGATGTAAAGAGGTGGGTCTTTACGGAGAAGCAATTGCCCCACTGGGCCTGATAGAATGTAAAATGTTTGATTTCAGAGCTCTGTGCCCTTTGTCTGTGTGTGTGTGTGTGTGTGTGTGTGTGCATGCTAATCCAGCCATGGCCAGGGACAGTTATGTTTCGGGGAGGTGTGTCATTTCCAGACCAATCCCATAACCCCTCCCATACCAGGTACTGGGGTTGAATCGGGTCTGGTTGATGGTCTTGCCTCTTTGATCACCGATGATGCTGCCCGGTCTCCTCTTCAGGGAGGGTGACGATGTATTGAAGGTACTCCTCGTCGACATCCCACCTCCCTTGAAGGTAGCCCTCCTCCTCTCTCCACTCCGACTCTCACTTTTTAATTATTTCAGTAATTTGTTATATCAAACTTAAATCACTCACTGCGTTATATGTCTGAATTGCGGGGGTGGGAAGGGGGGGGATGTCTGTGTTTTGTGCTGTGAGAGATTAGGACATGGAGATATACCTCCGATTGAAATGCAAAAAAAAAAGGCTCTTGCAATTACTCACAACCTCCAGCGCGAACCTCACCTGAAACGATGCAAATATTTTCAAAAGGCTTGACAGAAGAAAACAACAAGAAGCCATCATTAAAATGTAACGGAGGAAGAGGAGGTCTATGGTGATATGGGAATTAGGGGAATTCCTACGCACCTTTGTGCTTTATACTTTTTGAAGGGAAGCCAAAGCATTTAGCATCAGAAGAAGACCTGTGTAGCTTGCAGCGCCATGGGCTGTGGGTTCAATTCCCAGTATGAAAAAAGTATGAACACTGACTAACTGTAAGTCATATCCATATCCAAAAAAATTGGTCAATAAAAATACCTTCCAAGGTGTATAATATGGTAATTGCTTGACAGATACTTTGACGCATGTGATTTAAAGGTTATCATATTATTGTATTCCTTGTTATTGTGTTAAGCTCTGCTATATAATGATGGTTAAATTGTGTTCAGTTGGGGAGGGATCTGGACTGGCTATGGCCTCTGTTATTTCAGTTTTCAGTTTCAGGGTTGTAAACTGACCAGGATTGCTGGCAGATTATTCCTGACCTGCCATGTCTTGCTGTGTCACAGAGTTGTGAAAGGTCTGTCCGGACTTTGCCAGTATGCTAATATCCCAGGCCAGGCGTATTACAGAGAACAGACATGGGATCAGGCAACAGCTACCTTTAAAAAGCCGCCGCTGTCCCATTTTTTTGGGAGGTCTCTTGGCAGTGCGGATTAGTGAGGTGGGACACACACACCCACACACATTCTTACACACACTTTGTTTGGACACACCTAATCTGTCCCCCAGATTGGACCAAATGGCTATGGCTCTAGGTTTTGATGGTTTCAGCTCTCGTAATGACAGACTTTGATCACTTTGTGTCGGGCGCGGGTCAAATCCACACTTCGGCCCTCTCAAGATCGACCGGTCAATCCCCTCAAATCTGGTGGCATGCAGGACAGATGTGGGATGGGAGCCAAGCTGCTCTCTCTCTGTGTGTTGGCTTTCTCTATCCCCTCTGTCAACACAGGGCTCTCTCTGAGACTCTATCACCCTGACAATGCGGACCATTCTCCATTTTCTCTAATGTGCTGTGATGGAGACCACGCACTCTGTTCTGTTCAGGATGTTGTGAAGGCGTTTGTTTGATGTTTGGCCATCTTAGTCTCTTTTTGGAGGTTTTAAGTCCTGTCTTGTTTATGTCTTGAGTCATTATGGTTTTGGGGGTGTTTCTTTTTCGATTTGCATATATTTTGATATTCTCGGTGTGATGACAGATCTACTGGTTACCTTCGAAAACAAGCAAATGTCACACCAGTTGGTCTAGATGTAAGATAAGCAGTTGTCAACAAAAAATGATTAAGTATATATATTTTTTAGATAGATAGATAGATAGATAGATAGATAGATATATAGATAGATAGATAGATAGATAGATAGATAGATAGATAGATAGATAGATAGATATATAGATAGATAGATAGATAGATAGATAGATAGATATATAGATAGATAGATAGATAGATAGATAGATAGATAGATAGATAGATAGATAGATAGGACCCCGAGGGGAAATTTCTTTGTCAAGCAGCTACGAAAGAAACACAGGGCAGGTGCAAAATGCCAGAATGAAAATACACAAAAGACAGATACACAAAACATGATACATAATGCGGCAGTACGAAAAAGTATAAAAATACAAGAAGTCTGGAGTGCAAAAAAGCTATAAAAAGACATTGCATAGTATGGGTGGATGGCTGAATATGTACACTGTACAGTACATTGGTGGATGGTGCATGGTTAACTATACTATACAGGTCGATTTTTGTACAGTTTTATATGATTTCCTGCCTAAGTCCAAATGTACAACAACCTAAAATTGAAACATGAATATACAAAACATTATGAATTAATTTCCTTGAATTGCCTCCTTGAATTCCTAGACAAATCACAGCCAGATGGTTGTAAATTAATATAGTCCTTTTCTCGACGGCTCATTCACCTCAAACTGGTTTACCTCACCCCAACTCGAATGACAAAGAGAAGTAGACAACTCCTAAGTGCTTGGATGGGCGAGTGTGAACGGTGATACTTCAGTAATAGAGATCTTAATTTACAAAAATTATGTCTTGATGTCCTCATAGAAAGAAAAGACAGGTCAGGCTGGTAGTGCAAAATGCAAATGGCCGCCCATCTCCTCAGGGTCTGCCTCAGGCATTAATGAGGAGGTGATAAAAAGAGGAGATGATAAGAGCTGGTGTTTGGAATAGGAAACCGTTTCTTAGCACTCCCTTAGCCCTGAGCTGTGAAACACATTAACGCCTTCTGAGCATGCACACATGCACGCGCGCAGGCAGGCACACTCGAAGACACACACACGTTTAAGGGGTTTACAATGTGTCAACAGGCTCTTCATTTTGACACAATCACTGTTAATCTATGCCTGCCTATAGGGTACACATTTGTCACCCTTGATTGGTGGCTTACTTAGAGTTTTTTCCCCCTAACAATGTACTGCATGAATATAGCATCGTCTATAGGATTTTTTTATTGAACTGAAGTATTAAATTGGTATTTTATCACTCTGGGATTTCATCCATATGGTTGCATTTGGTTGATTATAGATGCGGTATTTCACATCTACTTGTGATTGAAATGTCATCACCCACTGAGAAAGGGCAGTGACAGGGTTGACCCTTCTCACCCTTTTAATTGATAATCAGTTGTTAACATAAGGGATCTTACATCTGACCGCATGAGCTCTCTCAAAGCAAATGAGTGACTGTGTGTGTGATGTGATAATGAACCAGATATGAGAACAACCCTCCCTTTCCTTGTTTACTCAGATGGCCACTGAGCGTGTGCCCTGTGTGGGGACTCCCAGAATGCTTTGCCCCGCCCCTCACTCTTATTGTAATGGTCCAGAGGAGAGGAGGAGGGGTGGAGCATTGTCATGCAGGAGGGGGAGGGGGGAGGGGGAGGAAGACAGGTCTATACTCTATATTTGATGTTCACTACGAGCATCTAGAACCCTATACCGGGAATCCAGTCTTCAAGAGCTGCAGTGTTTTTCTGTTTTTTTTTCAAACGTGCAGTTGTCTATAATGTATCTCACAACCTTAATTGAAGATGGAACAATACAAGAGTCAACTAAATTCCAACCATTGCCTTTCACCCATAGCTCCACCTTTAATATATAGCCTACAGTTCTCCGGGAGTATATGAATGCCTTGTCACTGGCTGGTTGTAAAAGAGACTAATCTCTCATTAGTAATGTCTTGCCTGTGGGGTTCTGAACTGCCGGACATTTCTCATACAGTGTGACGTTTTGACTGCCCATGAGTTACGCTCAGGGGGGAGCACCCTGCATGATTTCATAGTGGGGGCTAATAAAAACTCTATGAGTGGGTGAGTCTGTGCTGGAGAGAGAGGGGACCTAGCGCACTGTGGTTTAGTTTAGATGGTATGGTGTCCTCCCCTCCCCCAATAAAACTGGTGCCTGGGTCGCGGGGTGATGAGGTCATGGCTAAATCGGTGGCAGGGTTCAGCTATTAGCTGAGTCATGAGAGAGGCTCGTTTCAGGGGGGCACTCCACCCGTTAAATCACAATGCGCTTTTCCCAGACACACGGACACACCGACAGACACACACACACACACACACTTCAGCACCCACCACTTCACAGACATGCGAGCACACACAGTGAGTGTTTGTGTGTGTGTGGGGTCAGGTTCTGGAGAGACACACACCCACCCAGACGCCAGACTCTGACGCGACACACACTCCATCAGGGCCATAGTGACTCACCTGGACAGCCGGGCAACGAGAACAGCGAAGGGGAGTGTGTCTGGGGGGGAGGGATGATGTCATCTGTACGAGACACAGAGAGCAGAGCAGTCTGATGGACCTAACGACCTCTCACCTGCAGCAACCGCCACAACGCTGCTTTATGAAGGGAGGAAGAAGAGAAGAATGGAGGGAGGAAGGAGTAGGGAGAGAGTGATGCTAGGTTATGAATTGATGATGAGTGTTGAAGGGGCAGGGGGATACATTGTTGAAGAGAGGCTGAGGGATGGAGAAGGGAGAGTTATAAGGTTGGTTAGGTATAGCGGTGTGTGTGTGTACCTGCCTGTCTGCCTGCCTGCCTGCCTGCCTGCCTGCCTGCGTGCATGCATGTGTGTTTAAACAGCCAGCCAGCCAGCCAGCCAACCAGGTCATGGCCCTGTGGTAGGAGAGGAGGGAGGAGACCTGGCCCATGGTGGGTAATCAGAAGCCACTTCCACACTCAACAAGGAGATGAGACGCACACACATAAAATATCCATTAACCCCTAAACCCAGGACTCAACAATAACTCACATGTATTCTCATTTTTATTAGCCATAACCAGTACAGTCTTGGAGTTACTGTGTTCATATTTAATTTCATGATATAGTGCAGGGATTCAAGACTGTTGTCCTGAAGGGCCACAGTCCAGGATAGTGTTGTTTTCCCCCTGGGAGCTTAATTAATTAAGACATGTAATAAACGTCACTAATTGGCCAGGAAGTGCACACACCAGGTCTAAATGACTCATTGATTAAAAAATGAAGAAAGCACAGCAGTGCTTGAGGGCTGGAATTGTACATTGTATATATATCATGGTAGATGCTTATAATGAACATCAAATGGTTTCAATTTAGTTGAGTAGCAGTCCAAGCCTGTTGTATTGTTCCATTTAACATTTTGCTTGAGCGATATACTGTATATTTGTACAGCGTTTGTTTGCGGATTGCTGTGTCGGTCACTTAATTGCTTCAATGCCCTATAATTATATGATTACAACGAAGGGAAAGGCAGCACTTATTTTTGTGGCAAAGACGATGTAGTTTATAACCTGTAGGTTTACTACAGTGTGTAAAGAACACACGCATTTGCTGTGTGTATGTGTGTGTGCGTTTGTCGGGGGGCGGGGTCAAAGTTCGGTTCTTTATCATCAGTGGGTGAACCTGCCTGCCTGCTGTTGGCTGTACTTGTTTACAGACCGTCGTTATCAGCCACCGCAGGCCCTCTGATTACTCCAGTGGCAGGCAGGCTGACACAAACACACTCATGCACACGCCCAGGCCCCTCTCCTGCTCTCTCAGTCTTTCCCACACTGATAGGGATCTGGAGCGTGCCATAAAGCACAGCCGTGGATCACAGGGTACAACAAAGGCCCTCATCTCGCTCTTTCTCTCTCTCTCACACTCTCTCTTTCTTTTTCTCTCTCTTTCTCCCTCACTATCGCTCTGTTTTCTCTCTGTTTTCTCTCTCTTCTCTCTCTCTCTCTCTCTCTCTCTCTCTCTCTCTCTCTCTCTCTCTCTCTCTCTCTCTCTCTCTCGCGCGCGCTCTCTCTCTCTCTCCCCCACTCTCTATGTGCTCCTCTCAGCTCCCGGCCCACTTAGATCACTCGCCACGTGGCCCTCAGGGGCGATATCTACTCCCTCCACTCTTCCTATTCTCCTATCCCTCACTTATCCTCATTTCCATATTGTTTCTACCCACAATACCCCATAATGACCAAGGGAAAACGTGTTTTTAGAAATTTTAGCAAATGTATTGAAAATGAAACACAGAAATATCTCATTGAGTAAGATCTCTAGGCATCTTTATGGTGTCTGGAGGTTACTGTCAGGGCTTGACAGTAGGGTTGTCTAGGCTAGTCTATGTTTGATGTTTGTTGGTCCCCAGTTAGAGTCAGCTGCTGTCACGACTGGGCGCATACATAGCCCAAGGTCTGTCACGGTTGGGTGCATGGAGCGACCAAGACGCAGCGCAGGGATTATAGTTCCACATTTTTTTATTCTTTACTATGTATTTAAATTGCCAATGAACGAACTATACAGAATCAAAAACAAACACGATATAACGAACGTGAAAAAAGTAGCACACTTACTGTTCTCTGCGAAATATACAATGACATATACAATAACGACCCACATCCCCGGTGTGGAACATACAAACCTATGTAGGATCCCTAATTAGAGACGATGCACTACAGCTGCTTCTAATTAGGGATCCAACACAAACCACCACCAGAAACAGAAAGAAAAGAACTGTCAGACTCTGACCATGGCTACATAGAGAAGCAAATAGGTTTCTCTATGGCCAGAGCCTGACAGCTGCCCTGCGTTGTCTCTAATTGGGGATCCTATTTAAGTTGTTGAGTTTTGTGGGTCATTCTCTCCTTGTTTGTTGTTTTCGTGTAGCACAAATAAAGGAATGTCTGTTTACTTCAGCTCTGCGCCTCGGGTCCTGCCTACGCACCATGACAGAATAACCCACCACCACAGGACCAAGCAGAGCTGGACAATGGAGGAACTCCTTGGAGATAAGGATCTGGTCTCCGAGGACGAGTACCTCCGTTGTCTAGCTCTGGATCCAGAGAAGGATCCAGGCCAGCGGCGACGCCGGTGGGCTCCACATCGGTGATTCAAGGGGCAGGCCCAGCAAACAGCCCAGAAGACCCCCCATACAGTTTTTTTGGGGGGGCTATGGGCCCTGTCGGAGGGGCGGGAAGGAGAGCCCCTGCCGCTACACTTGTGGGGGTTCGTGGAAGAGCCCCTACAGCCATGGGAGCGGGAGTACAGAGTGGCGTCGGATGAGGACGACGAGGTGCTCCTGTTCCCCAACTCGTGGGGGCTCTGGGATGAGCCTCTGCAGAGCCGGGATCGGTTGAGGAGGGACGGAGAGACACTGCGTCCTCCGACAAGGGAAGATCGGCAACCCCCAGAGAGGTTTTACGACCAGCCCCTGGAGGAACAGGTGAGGTGGTGGAGGGCTTGTCTGGCGCTGAGACCGCCCAACCAGGGAGCGGCAACCAGCAAGAGGGAGGACGAGGAAACGTTTGAGTGCCGCACGAAGATGTGGGCAGAGCAGCTGTCGGCTCCCAGGCCGGAGCTCCAGGAGGCGGTCCCCAGCCCGGTACCTCCAGTGCCGGCACCTCACACCAGGGTCCCGGTGTCGATCCCCAATCCGGTACCTCCATTGCCGGTCCCCAGCCCAGTACCTCCAGTGCTGGCTCCTCCCACCAGGGTCCCGGTGTTGATCCCTAGCCCGATACCTCCTGTACTGGTCCCCGGCCTGGCACCTCCAGTGCGGTCCCTAACCCGGTACCTCCAGTGCCGGTCCCCAGTCCTGCTCTGGGGGCGGAGCCTCCACCTGACCCGGTGCCCAGTCCTGCTCTGGTGGCGGAGCCTCCACCTGACCCGGTGCCCAGTCCTGCTCCGGGGGCGGAGCCTCCACCTGACCCAGTGCTCTGTTCTGCTCCGGGGGCGGAGCCGCCGCTGGACCCGGGGCCACGTCCTGCGCCGGGCCCGGAGCAGGCCTGGCGCGGTTACACGTGGTCTGCGCTTGTGAGGCCGGGTGGACGTCCTGTCAAATTCTCTAAAACAAGAATTGAACATTCAATTCTCTGGCAACAGCTCTGGTGGACATTCCTGCAGTCAGCATACCAATTGCACACTCCCTGAACTTGAGACATCTGTGGCATGGATTATCTTGGCAAAGTAGAAATGCTCACTAACAGGAATGTAAACCAATTTGTGCACAAAATATGAGAGAAATATGCTTTTTGTGAGTCAGAAATATGTTTTTTTATTTTAGATTGTGAAACATGGGACCAACACTTTACATGTTGCGTTTATATTTTTGTTCAGTATAGATTAGTATTGTGGAGTAACTACAATGTTGTTGATCTATCCTCTGTTATCTCCAATCACAGCCATTACACACTGTCATTGTTTTAAAGTCACCATTGGCCTCATGGTGAAATCCCTGAGTGGTTTCCTTCCTTTCCGGCAACTGAGTTAGGAAGGACGCCTGTATCTTTGTAGTGACTGGGTGTATTGATACACAATTCAAAGTGTAATTAAGGGATATTTAATGCCTGCTTTTTTTTTTACCCATCTACCAATAGGTGTCCTTTGCGAACCATAGGAAATTATGTTAAACACTATTATTGCACACAGAGTGAATCCATGCAACTTATACGACTTGTTAAGCACAGTTTTACTCCTGAACTTATTTAGACTTGCCATAACAAAGGGGTTAAATACTTATTGACTCAAGCCATTTCAGCTTTACATTTTTTATGAATTTGTAAGAATAAATTCCATGTTGACATTATGGGGTATTGTGTGTAGGCCAATGACACAACATCTAAATTTAATCAATTTCAAAATCAGGCTATAACACAACAAAATGTGGAGAAAAAAAGGCAATGGGCATGAATATCTTCTTCTGAAGGCACTGTATTTTTTATCAAACCATAATTTCATTACTCTTTAGGCATGTGGCAAACTTTTCATGTGCTAAGGGATAGAGTTGTCAATATTCTGTAGAGAGCTTTGGAGCTGGGCTACCTTGTATTCAAGTCTAGTCAAATATGTTATTGAGCGCTTGCAGCAAATAATGCCTGCAATCAGATCTGATGTTGAGGTTGACCGTGAAGACTGTTAGCTATCGCTAACACAGTTAGAACACTAAAATATATAGTTTTGCAGCACTACACCTTATTCTGAAAGCCTCACGCCGCGGCGTCGGTTTGCTAACCACAACACTATAACTCTGTCTGCTACTTTACCTCATCCTCACTAAACCACGATGAGCTCAGCTTGCACACACATTACTTACCCCTTTTATTTGCCACGCGGACCTCCACAGATCCCAGTGGACCCCTGCGCTCCTTCTTATGTGGACTTTAAAGTAGAAACATTTAAACTATTTATATGATGTAATGATTTAACGGTCAATTAATGGGTGTCTCGGAGGTTCGAGGTTTGTTCAAACTCTGTTTTCCACGTTATTTACTACCGTTTAATGATACTGAGGCTCTCTCATGTTGTAAATTGTGCAGCCTCACTTGCCCCCTACACCTCAATTAAACGCTGCTTTATCCCCAGAGGTATTCATAAACAATGTGAAAAGTCCTTGAAATGCCATTCTCTCCTCACCTCTTCAATCTAATAACTGCTGTGTTAGCCTTGTTAGCATTCTAGCGCAAAATGGCCGCCATACATTGCATCACCCAGGTGGGTGCTATACATTGGAGGATGATTCTTGTTATTATTCATAACTCATGATAAAAGAAGTAGCAGAGGCATATCTACATAAATAGTTACGGTCATATAACATTTTGGCAACCCAGAACCAAATTTAACATTAGCGCTGGCTATCTCGGATGATAACAGGATTTGGTTCTGGGTGGAGGACGGGACTCAGATGTTAGAGCATGGCGCTTGGCACTTGCAATGCCAGGGTTGTGGGTTCGATTCCCACAGGGGACCAGTACGAAAAAAAGTACTAACATGTATGCACTAACTAACTGTAAGTCGCTCTGGATAAGAGTGTCTGCTAAATGACTCAGATGTAAATGCAATGTTGGACTAGTATGGTTGGCAAATCCAGGGCGGATCCCCTTTTGGCAGCACCCCCCCCCCCCCCCTAATCCCCCCCCCCCCCCCCCCATCCCCCCCCCCCCCCCCCCTCACCCCCTCCTGGCCTCTCAGCCAAGTCTACTGACCAATCCTGTTCCCTGTAAATGTACCCCCAAATTAACCAGTGACACACAACCAAATAACCAGTGACAACACACCCTGTGCACCAAACGAAATGTTCCACATTATTCGTCATATCCTACCGTCTCCCGTAACACGCAACATTTGAATGTTTTGCCAATCATGAGAAACTAGGGTAATATATGCTATAATACATGATTGGAAGAGAGCACACTCTTCTCTGCTTTGTGGTGCTGGTATTACTGCCCTAAAGTCTACATTTGTATTTTAAAAAATAAATAAATACTTCTGAAAATTTATTGTACCAAAACGTTGACCACAATACATGTGCAGAGGTGAAATCATGTGTATTTTGTTTAAGTTTTCTCCAGTTCATTGTTGCCTTACTGCCTCTATGCTAGTAGGACACACTCATTGCTGTTTGCTGTCCGGTCAACTACCGGTCGGTTGGGTGTGAGTACTAGTTTATCAGTAGAAGGGAGTGGAGTTGAATGAAAACGACTCCAATTCTAAGGAAACACACTAACCATGGTAATTACAGTAAAATAGGGGGCTGGGCTGTAAAGACACCATAAGAGGTGACGGTTTATCATAAACACATCCTAAACAACACTGTTTGAGATGGAAGGGGGGGCGGGGGGGGGGGGGGAGAGAGAGAGAAAGACAGTGAAGGAGAGAGAGATAGAGAAGGAAGGAGGGAGGGGAGGGTGTGAGAGCAAGAGACTGAGAAGGAAAGAGGGATTGAAAGAACGAGAGGAAGTGAGTCAAAGAGGGCTGGATGGAAATTCATCCCTCCCATCCTTTGTTAGTGGTGGTTGAGAGGGTTAAGAATGTGTGTGTGTGGCGTGCATGTACGTGCGTCCGTGTGTGGGTAAGGGGAATCCTGCTGCTGCCCTCTCCCTCGGCCTACTTACAGGCCCGAGATGGGAGTGTGGGAATGGGGCAGAGAGCTGGCATGCTAACAAGGTCCGCCGGAGAGGGCTGTGCCACGGGAATGTGGGACAGGACAGAGGGAAGCTTATTCAACCTCTGGCTAGAGTGCACGCCAGCGTACCAGCGCTCACTGTGTGTGTGTGTGTGTCTGTAACGCAGTAGTCCACTTAATCTGTCTCTGGATGATTAAAGCTGCACCCAGCAGCACAGTGTCAGTGGTGGCAGCGTGCATGTGTGTGTGCCAGGCTCCAGTTGGTAAAGTACAGTAAAGGGCTACAGTGTTTGCTTCCCATAACCACTCCACCGCATCCTTGGCAGTTGGCACTGACCATGTCCAGACATGGTGATGATTCTGGGCCACACCAACCATGCCTGACCCCTACCTACCTATGTCTCTCTTGCTCTCTCAATTCAATTCCATTTCAGTTTAAGGGTTTATTGGCATGGGAAACATATGTTTACATTGCCAAAACAAGTGAAGTAGATGCTTTCAACCCCCCCCCCCCCCTCTCTCATCTCTCGCGTTCTTTGTGTGACTTTCTCTCTCTCTCTCTCTCTCTCTTGCTTTCTCTCTTTCTCTGTTCTCTCTCTCATAGCATGGCTGTGGGCTTTCTTGGCTGGCAGGAGTATCTGGCATGGTTGGGGAAACGCTCTTGGCGCCTGGCTCACACCCAGCGAAGGGTGAGTGTGTGTGTGTGTGTGTGTGTGTGTGTGTGTGTGTGTGTGTGTGTGTGTGTGTGTGTGTGTGCGCGCACGCATGCATGTAGTGTGTGTGCGTGTCTGCAAAAGATGGAACTCTGTTTTCATAGTTTTGACACCTGATACAATTGAACATGGCATAACCCAATAATAAACTAGATGGATAAATCTGTGTAATGAGAATACAATATGTAGTTCTACTATAGTTGGAATAACGTTTTAATATAACCTCATAGCAACTATCCCCCTATGAACACTAGGGCTACTTACATGTGGAGCGTTTTGTTCATGATACCCATATGCTATTGTTAATAAACCCCATTATACCATGCTATGACTATAGATGCGTCCGAAATGGCAGCCTATTCTCTATAAAGTTTACTACTTTTGACCAGTGCCTTGTATATGGAATAGGGTGCCATTTGGGACTCACCATATAACCTGTGCGTAAGAGCATCTGCCTTATGGGCCCTGGTCAAAAGTAGTGCACTATATAGATAGATGATAGATAGATAGATAGATAGATAGATAGATAGATAGATAGATAGATAGATAGATAGATAGATAGATAGATAGATAGATAGATAGATAGATAGATAGATAGATAGATAGATAGATAGATAGATAGATAGATAGATAGATAGATAGATAGATAGATAGATAGATAGATAGATAGATACTTTATTGATCCCCCGGGGGGGAAATTTCATTGTCAAGCAGCTACAACAAAAACACAGGGCAGGTGCAAAATGCCAGAATGAAAATACACAAAAGACAGATACACGGTACATGATACATAGAGCGGCAGTATGAAAAAGTATAGAAATAAAAGATATCTGGAGTGCAAAAAAAGCTATAAAAGGACATTGCATAGTATGAGTGGTTGGCTGAATATGTACACTATACATTGGTGGATGTTGGATGGTTAACTATACTATACAGGTCGATGGCAGAGAAATACTTCAGTAGCTAAAAATGCGTATGATATGAGCGAGGGTAATAATAGTTTACTTAATAGACAGACTAGGTAAATGAACAGGTAAGTGAAAATTTTGCATGGTTAAATTAGCTGTACAGTTAGGTATACAGTTATATTTACAGATAAGTGAATACTTGCATGTTTACACAAACTGTACAGGTAAATGACAGGAAGAGATACTTTAATAGCTAAATGTGTGTATGATATAATTTGGGGTAATAATAGTAATTCCCTTAAAATACAGTCCTTAGTGCGCAGGGTTTAATTACAGACAACTGCACTTATTGCACATCCGATATACTAAAAGCAATGAGAAAAGGTGCAACTGGCAGGATACTAATATGCATTCCTGAGTGAATGCCTACGTCCAATAATTACTTACAATATTGCATGTGATATAATATAACAACTGTACATGAGTATGTATATACAGACCTGTATGAATAAATAGGTCCTGAGTGGATGAGTGCTGACGGACCAGAGGTACTCACGGATGGATGCATAATTGTTAAACTAGGTCCTAGCACCCCAACAGTTCCAGATCTATGTTGCCGATGGCACGGCACCCCGGTGAGGCATTATATAGTCTCATAGCCGCCGGCAGGAAGGACCTCCTGTAGCGCTCTCTGGCACACCGTGGTGGGATCAGTCTGTGACTGAAAGTGCTCCTCTGCGTCATAACCATAGCGTGCAGAGGGTGGGTGACGTTGTCCATGATGGCCAGCAGTTTGGCCAGGATCCGTCTCTCCGCCACCTCCTCTAGAGTGTCAAGGCTCATCCCCAGGACAGAGCTAGCCTTCCTGATCAGCTTATTTACCCGAGAAGCATCACCGGCTTTGATGTTTGCTCCCCAGCACACCACTGCAAAAAAGATGGCACTGGCCACCACAGACTGGTAGAAGGTATGCAGTAGTTTACTGCACACGTTGAAGGACCTGAGCCTCCTCAGAAAGTAGAGTCGGCTCTGGCCCTTTTTGTACAGGGCCCCGGTGTTACCAGCCCATTCCAGCCTGTTGTCCATATGGACACCCAGGAACTTGTATGACTCAACCATTTCCACATCCATCCCCTTTATAGGGACTGCAGTCAGTTGTGCCTTGGTTCTCCTGAAGTCCACCACCATCTCCTTAGTTTTGCTGATGTTGAGCTGAAGGTGGTTCTGCTCACACCACAACACAAAGTCACTGATTGTGCTCCTGTACTCCTCCTCCTGCCCACCCCTGATGCACCCTACAATAGCAGAGTCATCCGAGAACTTCTGTAGGTGGCATGTTTCAGAGTTATATCTGAAGTCTGAGGTGTAGAGGATGAACAGGAAGGGGGACAGGACCGTACCCTGGGGGGCCCCTGTGTTGCTAACTGCCCGTTCTGACACACAGCTCTGTAGTCGCACAAATTGTGGCCTACCGGTCAGGTAGTCCGTGACCCAGGAGACTAAGGGTGCTTCCACTTTCATCCTCCTCATCTTCTCACCCAGTAGCAGGGGCTGAATGGTATTGAAGGCACTGGAGAAGTCAAAAAACATGACCCTCACAGTGCAACCTGCGTTGTCCAGGTGAGAGTAGGCCCTCTGCAGAAGGTAGATGATTGCATCATCCACCCCGATGTTGCGCTGGTATGCAAACTGCAGGGGGTCCATTGATGAACACACCAGGGGTCTGAGGTGAGCGAGGACTAACCTTTCCAGGGTCTTCATGATGTGGGATGTTAGCGCTACAGGTCTGAAGTCATTCAGGACAGTGGGGTGTGCCTTCTTGGGCACTGGGACGAGGCAGGATGTTTTCCACAGCACAGGGACCCTTTCTAGGCTCAGGCTAAGGTTGAAAAGACGCTGGAGTATTCCACACAGTTGGTCAGCACAGACCCTCAGCACCCTTGGGCTGATGCCATCAGGGCCCGCCGCTTTCCACTGGTGTAGTCTCTCCAGCTCTCTCTTCACTTGGTTGGTGGTGAAAGCCAGCCCAGGTGGGGAGGTGGGGGGAAGGGGGGTGTTGAGGATCAGTCCAGGGGGGGCAGGGGCGGAGGTGGGGTCACTGATTGTCTCAGCAGAGGTGCTGTGAGCAAAGTATTCTGTATGGGGATGTTATCGTTCAGCCAAGTCTCAGTAAAACACATTAGGCTCGTTTCCCGATAAATCCTTTGTCCACGAACAAGTCCCGCCAACTCATCCATCTTGTTATGTAGAGCCCTCACATTACCCATAATAATAGATGGTATAGCCGGCTTGTACTTGAACCTCCTCCGCTTTGCCTTACATTTCAATCCCGCCCTACGTCCACGGCGTCGTCTTTTCAATTCGTCCGGAATATCAAACTTTTCCCTGGGGAGCAGCAGTGCTGCGTGGGCTAAATCCAGGAGCTGGGCTCTGTTGTAAACAATAACAGTTGACGACTCCTGTCGACGTTCAGCTGCGATAAAATCCATAAAATCCATAATCCTGAACTGTTATAGTTCGACTGTAGCAAAATAAAAAATAAAACAAAAGAAAATAGACGAAATAGACGAAAGAAAACGAACTAAAACAACAATTAATGCACAAACAACGGGAGCTGCTTAACAGGCGACCACTCAGGGCGGCGCCAAACTGTAAATCTACCAGCTCTCACGTCAGATTTAGAAGTTCATTCCAAGTTTCTCAAGCATCCAATTTCAAGGTTGTTCCAACGTCAAATTTCGAAGTGTTTAAGGTTAAGTTTAGGCATTAACTCAGAATGTTTTATGTTAGAGTTAAGTTCAGGCATTAACTCTGCATTAATTTTGTTTTTTACATTGGATAAAAGTAGAGACTCAGAGCTAGAAAATGGCATATCATTCACTACAGTTGAGGAACAATGGGATAGTAATATTGCTTTGAAAGTTGAAAAACTTGTAACCCCACTTTTGAGAAAATGGCCCTTGAATGTTTTGCTACATGTACTGGAGAGATCTTCTTTGTCTACACCCATTCAGCATTGTTCACACCCTCTTAAGCCTTAGCCCCACCCATCTCTTTAAGGATTCACATGCATGACATCAGCAGCTTGTCGGTCCAAAATAGAATAACTGGTATATTTTAACCAATAAACCCATCTGTTTAAAATTGAATTTAGTAAATGTCAATCTAGCAAACCAGGCAAGTGAAAGCTACTTTTTAAACAATGTTTTGGTTTGTTTCTAGCTTGTTAGCTAGCTAGCTAATGTTAAGTTAGCTGACTAGCCAGTTCAAATAATGACCACATTATATAGCTGATAAATCTACCAGCTCTCACAGTCTCACATCAGATTTAGAAGTTCATTCCAAGTTTCTCAAACATCAAATTTCAAGGTTGTTCCAACATCAAATTTCGAAGTGTTGAAGGTCAAGTTTACGCATTAACTCAGAATTTTTAAGGTTAGGGTTAAGTTCAGGCATTAAATCCAAATTCTTAAATTTAGGCACTAACTCAGAATTTTTAAGGTTAGGGTTAAGTTCAGGCATTAAATCCAAATTCTTAAGTTTAGGCATTAACTCATAATTTTTAAGGTTAGGGTTAAGTTCAGGCATTTAAGGTTAGATTTTAACTAAGGTAAGGGTTTGGGATAGACTTAAAACAAAAAGAAGTTGCCCCTAGTGGCCGGTTTCCGTGTCATCTCCCGATGTCTTCAGACATGGATGGACGTTGAATACTGACTTGTATCACGAGGGACCTGGCTGAGGAAATGGGGCGTAATTTGGAACGCAGTCCCGTAAGTAAGCATTTCACTGTTAGTCTACAAGTGTTGTTAACGAAGCATGTAACAATATAAACTTGACTTGATTCATAACCTGTGCTCAGAGCATCTGCCAAAGCAGTGTAGTGTAATGTGAGAGTTGTGCAGCTTGTTGATGTTTTCCATGTCTCAGGTCAGTATGATGGAGCCCAGGGGCCTGATATGTGGTTCTGGAGGTCGGGCAGATCTGACCTAGGGTCAGGTTGTGTAGAAAACTTGCTATTTGTATTTATTAAGGATCCCAATTAGCTGCTTCCAAGGCAGCAGCTACTCTTCCTGGGGTCCAGCAACATTATACAATTTAATATATTACATGACATTACATTTCATAACACTTTTCACAAGACATTAAGTGTGTTCCCTCAGGGCACTACTCAACTGCCACATATCTACAATACAAAATCCATGTGTATGTGTAAGGGTGTGTCTGTGCCCGTGTGTGTGTCTCTTCACAGTCCTATCTGTTCCATTAGGTGTATTTTTACCTGTTTTTTAATTTCATTATTTCACTGCTTGCATCAGTTACCTGATGTGGAATAGAGTTCCATGTAGCCATGGCTCTATGTAGTACTGTGCGCCTTGCTTAGTCTGTTCTTGACTTGGGGGACTGTGAAGAGACCTATGGTGGCATGTCTTGTGGGGTATGCATGGGTGTCCGAGCTGTGTGCTAGTAGTTCAAACAGACACCTCGGTGCTTTCATGTATGTCAACACTTCTTACAAAAACAAGTAGTGATGAAGTCAATCTCTCCTCCGCTTTGAGCCATGCATATTATTAATGTTAGCTCTACGTGTACATTCAAGAACCAGCCGTGCTGCCCTGTTCTGAGCCAATTGTAATTTTCCGAGGTCCCTCTTTGTGGCACTTGACCACACGACTGAATGGTAGTCCAGGTGTAACAAAACTAGGGCCTGTAGGACCTGCCTTGTTGAAAGTGTTGTTAAAAAGGTAGAGAAGCACTTTATTATAGACAGACTTCTCTCCATCTTAGCTACTGTTGAATCAATATGTTTTGAACATGACAGTTTACAATCCAGTGTTACTCCAATCAGTTTAGTCACCTCAACTAAATGTCCACATTATTTATTACAATATTTAGTTGATGTTTAGGGTTTAGTGAATGATTTGTCCCAAATACAATGCTTTAAGTTTTATATTTAGGACAAACTTATTCCTTGCCACCCATTCTGAAACTAACTGCAGCTCTCTGTTACATGTTGTAGTGATTTTACTCGCTGTAGTAGCTGACATGTATAATGTTGAGTCATCCGCATACATAAAACAAATAAATGTAAACACATAACCAGCACTTGCACTTGAACTCCACCTTCAACCCCCCCCCCCCCCCTCCCTTTTATAGCTGCTTGACAATGAAATTTCCCCCCCGGGGGATCAATAAAGTATCTATCTATCTATCTATCTATCTATCTATCTATCTATCTATCTATCTATCTATCTATCTATCTATCTATCTATCTATCTATCTATCTATCTATCTATCTATCTATCTATCTATCTATCTATCTATCTATCTATCTATCTATCTATCTATCTATCTATCTATCTATCTATCTATCTATCTATCTATCTATCTATCTATCTATCTATCTATCTATCTATCTTAGCTCTGACTCTACTGACAGCTACTTTATTGAGGAAAAATGTACTCTCTATACAGTGGGGAGAACAAGTATTTGATACACTGCCGATTTTGCAGGTTTTCCCACTTACAAAGCATGTAGAAGTCTGTAATTTTTATCATAGGTACTCTTCAACTGTGAGTGACGGAATCTAAAACAAAAATCCAGAAAATCACATTGTATGATTTTTAAGTAATTAATTTGCATTTTATTGCATGACATAAGTATTTGATACATCAGAAAAGCAGAACATAATATTTGGTACAGAAACCTTTGTTTGCAATTACAGAGATCATACGTTTCCTGTAGTTCTTGACCAGGTTTGCACACACTGCAGCAGGGATTTTGGTCCACTCCTCCATACAGACCTTCTCCAGATCCTTCAGGTTTCGGGGCTGTCGCTGGGCAATACAGACTTTCAGCTCCCTCCAAAGATTTTCTATTGGGTTCAGGTCTGGAGACTGGCTAGGCCACTCCAGGACCTTGAGATGCTTCTTACGGAGCCACTCCTTAGTTGCCCTGGCTGTGTGTTTCGGGTCATTGTCATGCTGGAAGACCCAACCACGACCCATCTTCAATGCTCTTACTGAGGGAAGGAGGTTGTTGGCCAAGATCTCGCGATACATGGCCCCATCCATCCTCCCCTCAATACGGTGCAGTCGTCCTGTCCCCTTTGCAGAAAAGCATCCCCAAAGAATGATGTTTCCACCTCCATGCTTCACGGTTGGGATGGTGTTCTTGGGGTTGTACTCATCCTTCTTCTTCCTCCAAACACGGCGAGTGGAGTTTAGACCAAAAAGCTCTATTTTTGTCTCATCAGACCACATGACCTTCTCCCATTCCTCCTCTGGATCATCCAGATGGTCATTGGCAAACTTCAGACGGGCCTGGACATGCGCTGGCTTGAGCAGGGGGACCTTGCGTGTTCTGCAGGATTTTAATCCATGACGGCGTAGTGTGTTACTAATGGTTTTCTTTGAGAATGGGGTCCCAGCTCTCTTCAGGTCATTGACCAGGTCCTGCTGTGTAGTTCTGGGCTGATCCCTCACCTTCCTCATGATCATTGATGCCGCACGAGGTGAGATCTTGCATGGTGCCCCAGACCGAGGGAGATTGAGCGTCATCTTGAACTTCTTCCATTTTCTAATAATTGCACCAACAGTTGTTGCCTTCTCACCAAGCTGCTTGCCTATTGTCCTGTAGCCCATCCCAGCCTTGTGCAGGTCTACAATTTTATTCCTGATGTCCTTACACAGCTCTCTGGTCTTGGCCATTGTGGAGAGGTTGGAGTCTGTTTGATTGAATGTGTGGACAGGTGTCTTTTATACAGGTAACGAGTTCAAACAGGTGCAGTTAATACAGGTAATGAGTGGAGAACAGGAGGGCTTCTTAAAGAAAAACTAACAGGTCTGTGAGAGCCGGAATTCTTACTGGTTGGTAGGTGATCAAATACTTATGTCATGCAGTAAAATGCAAATTAATTATTTAAAAATCATACAATGTGATTTTCTGTATTTTTGTTTTAGATTCTGTCTCTCACAGTTGAAGTGTACCTATGATAAAAACTACAGACCACTACATGCTTTGTAAGTATGAAAACCTGCAATATCGGCAGTGTATCTAATACTTGTTCTCCCCACTGTACCTGTGATATGTGGTTGTCCACCCTTGCTATCTTAAGAAGAATGCACTAACTGTAAGTTGCTCTGGATAAGATCGTCTGCTAAATAACTAAAATGTCTTTACTCAAAGCCAGTGGCATATCATTAGTAAAGATTGAAAAAAGTAAGGGGCCTAGACAGATGCCCTGGGGAATTCCTGGTTCTACCTGGATTACCTGGCTCGATGTAGAACAGTTTGAAAGTTAGCTGGCTAGCCAGTTCAAATAATGACACATTATATAGCCGATAACATCTTAACTTTAGCTAATTTGTATTAATTATTACAGGAAAATAAACTCACAACGGCATGACCGGCCCATCCATTATCTCAGCCAATCATGGCTAGTGGGAAGGTTCCTGTATTTTTCCGTGTCTAAATCTACTAGGCTTGTAATTTAATTTTTTTATTCGTATTTACAGATGGCATACAAATTTGTTATTAATGCACATGAAAGTTCACATGTTCCAGAAAGCATTTCTGCCAAAAAACGAATTTTGATAAAAAAAATAAATGTTTATGTTCAAATGCCTCTCCTGTGAAGTAGTGACACGCGACATGTACCTAGTTTCCTGAAGCAAGTCACGTATAGCAGGGGGTGTAAAGCCATAAGACATACGCTTTTCCAGATGCAGACTGATCGATAATGTCAAAAGCCGCACTGAAATCTAACAAAACAGCTCCCAAAATCTTTTTATCATCAATTTCTCTCAGCCAATCATCAGTAATTTGTGTATGTGCCATGCTTGTTGAGTGTCCTTCCCTATAACTGTGCTGAAAGTCTGTTGTCAGATACAATTTCAGATTGAATTGTATCTGGTCAAACAAAAGTTTACTAAGGGTTGGTAACAGGCTGATTGGTCGGCTATTTGAGCCAGTAAATGTCACGGATCCCCCCGGTACTGCTGCTCATTCAGTTCACCAGCTCCGGAGGGCTTCGTCATCTAGACAGTAATTGGGGCTTTACTATTCTCGGGTAGCTAAATAACTTTTGATTCCCTCCAGGCCTGACGGCACACACTCCCTAGTAGGCTTAGATTGAAGATATGGCAAATTGGAGCGGCAATATCGTCCGCTATTATCCTCTGTAATTTTCCATCCAAGTTGTCAGACCCAGGTGGCTTGTCATTGTTGATAGACAACAACAATTGTTTCACCTCTTCCACACTCACTTTACGGAATTCGAAATTACAATGTTTGTCTTTCGTAATTTGATCAGTTATACTTGGATGCCTAATCTTGCCAATGAAAAAAATCATGTATGTAATTGGCAATATCAGTGGGTTTTGTGATGAGTCATCTGATTCAATAAATAATGGAGCTGAGTTTGCCTTTTTGCCCAAAATGTCATTGAAGGTGACCCAAGCTTTTTACTATAATTCTTTATATAATTTATCTTTGTTCCATAGTACAGTTTCTTCTTTTTATTCAGTTTAGTCACATGATTTCTCAATATGCAGTACGTTTGTTCAGCTGCCAGACATATCAGAGGACTGATACAATTAAAATGGCAAAACCCAATAATAAGCTAGCTGGAAAAATCTGTGTAATGAGAATACAATATGTAGTTCTACTATAGTTGGAATACCATTTTAGTATAACTTTATAGCAACTATCCCCCTATGAACACGAGCCTGTGTGTGTCTGCCTGTATGCTCTTGTGTGTAAGTACTGTATATATACATTATGTGGGTGTGTCCATCGGACATGCTTTACGACAGGAGGGTGGCTGTGGTGACCCGAGGCAGGTGCAGAGGGAGGGGACTATTTTTAACCCCGTTGAGAAAGCGACCGTGGGAGGAAAACAACAAGGGCGAAAGGTGAAGAGAGAAACTCAGGTTACGTCCCAATCGGCACCCTATTTGGGACGCAACCCCACTCTCTCTGTTGATTTCTGTCTGGTCAGCACAATAATGGTCAAGAGGTCATGAAGGGTGGGGGTGGAAGGGGGAGTGTGCCTTATAGGCAAGACACATGCCTAACCTCTCAGCACTCGGTCCCAGCAGGGATCCCTCTTCATTGCCGGGTCTGAACTGCCAGGGGCACACCTGTGTGGGTGGGGGAGGGGAGTGTGTGTGTTACTGTGTCCATGTGTGTGTGTGTGTGTGTGTGTGTGTGTGTGTGTGTGTGTGTGTGTGTGTGTGTGTGTGTGTGTGTGTGTGTGTGTGTGTGTGTGTGTGTGTGTGTGTGTGTGTGTGTGTGTGTGTGTGTGTGTGTGTGTGTGTGTGTGTGTGTGTGTGTGTGTTACTGTGTCCATGTGTGTGTGTGTGTGTGTGTGTGCGTGTGTGTGTGTGCGTGCGTGTGTGCGTGTGTGCGTGTGTGTGCGTGTGTGTGCGTGTGTGTGTGTGTGTGTGTGTGTGTGTGTGTGTTTTTAAACTTCGGTAGGCGAGTAGGCTTCTTTTTGTTTTGTAGAACTGCTGGGTTTTAGCCAAGTGAACCTCACAAGACTACCATAAACCACTGTAAATAGTACATTCTTAAAATTCTGCCCCTGAGATATTCTTCTGTTCATGCCACTCCTCGACCCTGCTCTGCTTCCGCCACTACCCAGGGTATTGCGCTACACTGTAGCTCCAATAGTGAATCATTAAAAGTAAATAAACTCTGTACAATATATTCTGGATCTAAGTGTTTGTGTTAGAGAGAGAGAGAGAGAGAGCGAGGGAGGAAAGAAAGAAAGAGCAACAGTGCCAGAAAAGGAGAAAGAGAGCGAAACCGAGAAAGAGGGAGGCGGAGAGAGAAAGAGGGCGAGTAAGAGAAAAGAGAGGCATGAGCAGCCTCTCTCCTCCTCAGGCACTGTGGCCTTTCCTGCCAAGGAGTAGAGGAGGAGGAGGAGGAGGAGGAGGAGGAGGAGGAGTGTGTGTGTGTGGGGGGGGGGGGTTGTTGGCATCCAAACAGTCTGCAGGAAGTGGTAGTTCCAGGCGGCGCGCCGCTGGCAGCAGGCCTCCACTGACTTCCTGTGTGCACACGCATAGACACACACAGACAAGACTCACTCACACAGGGCGGGAGCGGGCAGGCCGCTCGCCGGGAGAACGCCAGGGGAGAGGGAGAGAGAGAACAAGGGAGGGAGTGGAGGAGGGAAGGGGGAGTGAGGGAGGGAGGGAGGGAGGGAGGGGGGGGGGGTGAGGGGATGGGAGGGAGCCGAGTTCAGCAGAGAGCAGCACTTTCCCACAGTCTGGGGATTTGACACATGGCTCTCATACATTCCAGAGCCTGCGGCCGGCCGGGCCACGGCCCCAACCATCAGCACGGGGAGGAGGGGGGAGGAGGGGGGAGGAGGGGTAGGAAGGTTCCGCCCTTGGCACTCGCAGCCGATGTGGAGTCATGGGAGGGAGGCTGCTTGTGTGTGCGTGCGTGTGTGTACACGTCTCCCACGCTGCTGCTCTTAACCCTTTCCTGGACATTGGCTCTCAGACAGTTGTTTTGAAGGGAAGGGAGATCGGCCAGCTGTTGTGTGTGTGTGTCCCTTCTGCTAACTCTGCCATTAACGGACTGACTAATGGCTTTAAAGGGTGTTGTTGCTAGTTTGGTTTCTCACTTATTTTCTCATCATTGTAAATAATTAATTGTTTTGAGGTCGTATCGTTATTGGTGTTAAGTTGTTTTTTGCTGTTGTTTTTTTTATATGTAGGCATTAGCTCAGAAGTAGACATTTTATCTGGGTATTATCAGTGAAAGCATTGTTTTGATTTGATTTCTAGGCTCCGTTTTTTTTCTCTTTAAGATTGATTGTTGAGTGCAACCTCCTGACTAGGTATTTTTCCACTTATTGAGCTCAGCTGGTATTGATGTCAAGAGCTTTTGACTGAGGGAGACCTCTGTCTATCTGTCTTGGCCTCAGCACTTAACTCAGGGTATACAGAAGTTATGACTTCATGCACAGATAGGGATCTACCTTAGCAGAGCACATGACCCGTTGCCCTCCCAGTCTCCAAAGTGCCATTTTGGGTGGTGGTATAATTTCCCAACATCATTTTTTTGGGGTATCATTTTTTTTGTCATGGTTTGGAATCCACTGCCTGCAAGTCATTGTCAAGTTTGCTACCCTCCACCCTGTCCGAAGGTTGTGCCTTTTTCCCAGTCTTCCCTGTACAGAGATAGCAGGCGCCTGGTATCCAAACATACATGGCTTGAGAGATGCGTAGCTACCTAGTTTAAATATCAACAGTACTGCCTCCCCACTGGGCACAGACGACAGTTCAACGTCTAGTTTGGATTTACATTTGGTTGAGTTGTCAACTAACGTGAATTCAACGTAAATCAAAAAACGATTCACCATGTCATTTAGGTTCAACGTTGGGTGAAAAAATGACAAAACGTTGACGACTTCTGTTTCACACTTTGATTCAACGTCATCACATAGATTTTGGGGGTTGAAATTGCGTGCAAACAACATTGATTCAACCAGTTTTGCCCAGTGGGTCAGCAGCATAACATTTGATTAACACTTGATAACACTTGATTTACCCTACATCATCATCAATAGTCCGTCTGGTTGGCTGATACACACAGCAGAAAGAGGCAGAAAGACATAGAGGGAACTCAAAATCAGTAACAACTAACTAGCAGATTTACATCAATCATCAACATCAATGATCAGCTGATAGCTCACCCTTTCTTCCCGATGTCAATCATGCCTTTAAGAGACACTGTAACTAGCTTGCTTACAATTTGTGATGATGAGAGAGTGTGTTGTTGCAGAAATAAATGGGCCTATGCCCCTTTTTCATGTTATGCACCTGCAAGGTCATGTTAGTGTGTATGACTGGTGCAGACTTTCCCAGGTGCCCAATCAGTACAAGATCTTACTGTAAGTTGCCACAACTGTAATGAAAAACGGTCTAATGAAACACCATTTCTCTCTGACGCTCCATCTCCCCATATTTTTTTCCCCTCTCCTCTCTCTCTCCCCCTCTCTCTCTCTCTCCTACCCCCTTCTATCGTTCTCTCCGCTGGTCTTTGATGTCTGGGCCAAGGCAACGTGACCATCCCTTTTCCTCCCCCTATGCTTCCCTAAATAAACGCTTTGCACGGTGTGATTTTAAAAGGAACCCGAGGTCGCCTTCCTCACAATTACAACCCTGCCTGGGAAGAAGACGAGTGTGCTGCTCGACAGAACCCCAAAGTGGCCCTGCACACACATACACAGACACTGGGTTAAAATTCCATAGAGTCGATGTCCGCGCCTGCGTGAACATCTAATTAGCATAATACAAAAATCCCCCTTCAAAATCTGTCTGTTTAAGCTAGATATAACCGTATTTTTGGATGGTCTGCTTCTCAATCCACCGCATCCACCGTTGTCAGCCTTTCGCATCTGTGGTGGAAGTTGGCAGAAAATTGCTCTTGTCACTCTAACCTCTGTAGCGTCTGAACGGTTTGGGCTTCAAACTAATATGGCCCCACTTTCGAAAGCTGAGATATACATGTCGGTTGTTTTGCTCGCACAAGCTGCACGGGACTCGTCTGAAGTCGGTACCGCCGATATGTCAACTTCTGTCTGTAGCGTCCTAAGTCAGACACTTCAGAACATATTTCCTTTAGATAAAATGTTTTTACTATCTATTTTGCCATTCATGAATATGTTGTTCAATGCATTTTCTATGGGCTAATTGGCTCCACAGCCGCCTCCCACTCCGATTGTTCCTGATGATCTTGGAACAGAGGAACCAGCCCAGGTTAGCCAAGAATCCTACCCTAGCCTTGAATCCTTTTCGTTGCTGTAAATGGAACTGTACATATTGGAAATGTGTTTATGGTAGGCTGGAATAAATTGGTGGCGAGCAGCATGATTTTCCATGTTTGAAGCGGGCCTGTATAGGCCTATTTATTTGGCAAGACAGCTGTGCATGGCTGCATCTCACTGTAGAAAGTTGTAGGCTTTATTTTATTTGGATCTTCATGTACCTTTTTGTTTACTGTTAATGTAACCAGCCTAAATATAGATTGTGTCACGACTTTATCAATCTGATATTTTGTTTCGTTTGCATTCACAGTTGTTGGCATTCTAAGACAAACTGCTATTCTGTTTCTTTGTTTGCAAGCATGAACAGGCCAATACTTTCAGCATTTAGTTTGCATTATTTTGGTTAGACAGCTGTGTGTATGGCTGCATTCACATAGGCTGTTTGTAATAAGTGAATTGCACTATTTATCTTGTAGCCTATATTCATTACCAAAACGGCCTATGTGTGCTGTCCATTGTGCTGATAGGCTACAGATTTCAAAAGCACTCAATGATCTCGGTGTCTCAGGACATTAACTGTATGTTTATTGTGGTACTGAACAAAAATATAAACGCAACATGCAACAATGTCAAAGATTTTACTGAGTTACAGTTCTTATAAATTAATGAGGCCCTAATCTATGGATTGTACACGTCGATCCGGAGCATCCCAAACATGCTCAATGGGTGACATGCAGTCTGGTGAGTGCAGTCTGGTGAGTATGCAGGCCATGGAAGAACTGGGACATTTTCAGCTTCCAGGAATTGTGTATAGATCCTTGTGACTTGGGGCCCCGCATCATCATGCTGAAACATGAGGTGATGGCGGTGGATGAATAGCACGACAATGGGCCTCAGGATCTCGTCACCGTATCTCTATGCATTCAAATTACCATAGATAAAATGCAATTGTGTTTGTTGTCCGTAGCGTATGCCTGCCCATACCATAACTCCACCACCATCATGGGGCACTCTGTTCCCAATGTTGGCATCAGCTAACCGCTCACCCACACAACGCCATCTGACCGGTACAGTTGAAACCGGGATTCATCTGTGAAGAGCACACTTCTCCAGCATGTCAGTGGCCATCGAAGGTGAGGATTTACCCACTGAAGTCTGTTATGACACCAAACTACAGTCAGGTTAAGACCCTGGTGAGGACGATGAGTACGCAGATAAGCTTCCCTGAGACGGTTTCTGACAGTTTGTACAGAAATTCTTCCGTTGTGCAAACCCAGTTTCATTATCTGTCTGGGTGGCTGGTCTCAGACGATCCTGCAGGTGAAGAAGCTGGATGTGGAGGTCCTGGGCTGGCGTGGTTACACGTGGTCTGTGCTTGTGATGCCGGGTGGACGTACTGCCAATTTCTTTAAAATGGTGTTGGAGGCGGCTTATGGTAAAGAAATGAGCATTAAATTCTCAGCATGCCAATTGCACACTCTCTCCAAACTGTGCCATTGTGTTGTGTGACAAAACTGCACATTTTAGAGTGGCCTGTTATCGTCCCCAGCACAAGGTGCACCTGTGTAATGATCATGTAGCGTCTTGGTATGACACACCGGTCAGGTGGATGGATTATCTTGGCAAAGTAGAAATGTTCACTAACAGGAATGTTAACAAATTTGCATCAAATATGAGAGAAATAAACTTTTTGTGCGTATGGAACATTTCCAATATCTTTTATTTCAGCTCATGAAACATGGGACCAAAACTTTACATGTTGTGTTTTATATTTTTGTTCAGTGTATTTTTGGCCCCCTCAACTGCCCCCTTAGTCACTTTATCCTGGCGTCGTGTGTTTGTGTGTGTGTGTGTGTGTGTGTTTTTTAAAGGGGTCAGTTAGGACTGATGAGCGAGGGCAGAGGGGATATGAGTGGATAGGAAGGGGATGGGTGGGAACCAGTGAGTGTCTGCATGACTCAGTGTGTGAGGTCATTGTGTGTGTAGGTGTGTTTGCTTCTGTGTGCCCGTGTGTATGTGTATTGTAACGAGGATGGCTGAGTAAAGGAGGGGTCCTCTCACTCGCTCTCATCTCTTGCCAGTTTCATTGTTTGTCAATGAAGCTGCTGCCGGCCGTATTTCCCAGGTGTTGAGAGTTGGTGCCACTCCCTTATTCTCGTTTACTTTGTGCACGTTGTAAAAGGCTGTACTACAATATGAACAGTAGAATCCGATGGAATTCATTCCAATTATTTTGTAAAGATCCACTGTGGTTGCGGTCGTGGTCTGCGTTTCAAATGGCACCCTATTCCCTACATAGTACACAACTGTTTTGACAGAACCCTTAAGAAAAGGAGCCCTGAGTCTGAACTATTTCCTCTATGAAGGAACGTTCCTCTGTGCATCAGTCATGATGTGGAGGCTTACCATCGTTTTGTCTCACACCACTGCCTTTTGATCAGTGTGTGTGTGTGTGTATGAGACAGGGGCAGCAAGGGGCCCTCTGGGGCCTCCTAGTCGTTCGTCGTGACGAGCTGTCTGGTGTTTTTTTTCTCGAGAGACAAAACGTCTCTTTGTCTCCAGATGACTCGACACTGAAGGCCTCCTGTCGGCCTGTCACCCAGACCAAGATAAGGTGCGCTGAACACAGCTAGTCACACGGGGGCCCTTACACACACACCCCCTCCTCGCTCTGTGGCCTGCTCAGGGTGGATGTGGCGGGTTGGGGTCTTTGATGTTCTCTTGAGATGTTTTGTTCGGCTCGGCGGGTGCCGGGTAGCACACACACAGCCCCCCCCCCCCCCCTCCCCCCCACCCCTGTGTGAACGTGGAGGATTAGTGGCTCCTTGAGTCCCTCTAATGAAGCCTGTTTGATGTGGAGTGCCCAATTACCCGATCGGGACAGCAGTGTGGCCAGCAACCCCGCCGGACCCTCGGACAGAGTACAGGGGGTCAGCCCCCTCTTCCCAACCACCCTCACAGCAGACTCAGGTGCACCGCCTTTCATAATGTTGACATACGTAAATTAGTACATTTAAGCACAAGTAGCAGGGATAGAGTGGCTCGTTACAGTATAGGAGTGTACGCCTGTGTCCAAAATGGCACCCTATGTAGTGCACTGCTTTTGACCAGGGCCCATAGGGTCAAAGGCAGTGCACCATATGAGGAATAGGGTGCTATTTTGGATGCATCTGGAGAGACGGAGCACATAAAGAAACTGTTGAAATGTGCTCCAACTATTCAGCCCCCTATCTAAACATGGGTAAATATTTGGTTTGTAGGAAGGGAAGGACTTGTGTTAGCACAGGGAGCCTGACGACTCCACTGTGTGTGTTTCAGAGGGCTTGCTGTTGTACTGTACTGTAGTGTATTGCTGTGCACAAGTCCTTTTGTGTGTATATGCACGTGTGTGTGTTTGAGTGTGTATTTGGCCGTGCGTGTGTGGTGGTGGTTGATATAAGATATGAATACCGTACATGTGAGAATAGCCTTCCAGACATTCTCTTGTGAGAAAAATGTGTTTTGTGTGTGGGTGAACATGTGTGTTTCCGTAGCGGTGTGCGTGGGTCAAATCACTGGGGGAGCTAAGCCAGGAAAAAAATAACATATTACATTCTATGTTGTGATAATTGCTCTTTCCGTGACAACATAAAGACAGCAGTCACATAGTGGCTTTTTCTGCGCCAGGACTACTCACAGTTGAGCTCAGCTCAACACTGATTGGCTAATGTTTTGTCCAGACAGTATCAGATACATGGGACATCATACAGTATACTGAGACAGAGGGGCGCTGTTTCCCTTGCTCGGATGAAATTGTTTAATAATTTTTTGGGGGGGTTTAATTGTTCAAATATTTGGGGAAGCCTGGCTTTCCTTGGCATCCATGAATACCCGCCACTGGTGTGTGTGTGTGAGTGCGTGGGTGGCGCACGACACACACTGCTCATTCAAATGTTTGTTTTAGAGTAACATCTTACCTTTAATGTTTTCATGTTTGTATCTCTCTGTATCTAACACCATAGGCTCTCTTATTAGTGTTGAGAGAGAGAGAGAGAGAGAGAGAGAGAGAGAGAGAGAGAGAGAGAGAGAGAGAGAGATCCGTCCCCAGAGGGCCTAGTTGTTTATTGGGCCAATCTTATCTGGCACGTGCCTGTACCTCCCTTTCCCACACTCTGTATGTACAACTGCCAGGGTAATGTCAGGGGGGGTGGCCTCCTTGGCCCTGTCAACAGTACACTGACTTGACAGCCATGACATAATGTCCCCTCTATACAGTTTCTCTCCCTCTCTTTAAAGACTCCACAACAAGGGCCCCCTTTTTATAATGTCGCATACTTGGCTTTTCATCAGTGACCCCCCTCCATCCCCCCTCTTCCCTTTCATTGGGGAGTCTTACAGGATTTTGTCCCCTCGTCCTGCCATGAACGGGAAATACGGGGCAACGTTTCAGACATATTTCAGAGGTCAACTATCTCTGGTTCATATTGGCTTAGTGTTGCTTTCACACTATAGCAAAGGGTTGGATATTTACAGTGAATACAACTTTTTTTTGGTCCATTACGTACAATTCTTTCAGACTACTACATTCGTTTATGTGAATGGCCACCACTCACAGATGTGAAGGGAAATATTTTTTACATACTGCGTGTGTGTGTGTGTGTGTGTGTGTGTGTGTGTGTGTGTGTGTGTGTGTGTGTGTGTGTGTGTGTGTGTGTGTGTGTGTGTGTGTGTGTGTGTGTGTGTGTGTGTGTGTGTGTGTGTGTGTGTGTGTGTGTGTACTTGCCTTCATGCCAGAGTGTTTGTGTGTATGCTTTGATTCCTCTGTGCCGTATAATGTGTGGGGAGATATACAGTAGCTGCCATTGAGAGGTTCCAGAGGTGAGCAGAGGGAAGCCCGGCAGTCTTGGAGGCGCAGAAGCCCAACCCTGAGCTCCCTGCCCTACCTCCTCACGCCTCCCCCTCGTGCCTCCTCGTCCCCATAGGGTTAGGGAAGGCCGAAGGGGGCTGGGGGTGGGGGTGCGTCCGCCCCCACAGTTGGAGTGGATCGATGCAGCCAGCTTCCACACAAGCAGGACCCTCGCCCCCGGCACTATGTCTAAGAATGAGGGAGGGAGGGAGGGAGGGAGGTAGGAAGTAGGCCTAGACTGACTCACTAAATCCCTCACACACACACATACTCCCTCACACACACATGCAAACACACACACTGGCACACACAAACATACACACACTGCCCCTGCTCGTCTGCGTGGGGGGCCCTGCAGGCAGTCTGGGCCCCTGTGTGCCCTCTCCTTTCTCTCTCTCACACACACAAACATGAACATTCACATGCACAACGAATGAACACACACAGTGAGGAGGCAGAGCTGGGAGGTGATGTTATGTGTGAGATAGCTCTGCTCTGATCTGCCAGGTTGATGCTGAAAGACAGGCAGCCAGAGGTGCAGAGGAGGGAAACTCTTCGAGAGCCAGAGGGTTTAAGACCTGACATGAACCCTTGACTGATTCCTCCTCTAACCTAATTTTCGTCGTCATCACTAACATCATCACAATTTTTCATCATCTTTCAAGCCCCTCCCCCATCCCACTTTCCTTGTCACTATCATGTGGTTGTGTGTGTGTGCGCAGTGCAACGCGTGTTTACATGTATAGCCTGCAGCCTCTCACCTGGCCTGGCTGGAGTTCCAGTCCCACCCCCTCCCCTGGTTTCATGAACAACAACACAGTCAAGTATCTAACCTATTTCCCACATTTAAAGCTAGAATCCTTGATTGAACCAATAACAAAGCAAACACCCCGCATCTGTTTTGGTAAGAAACTGAGGGATGGGCTTGGAGAAATGTCACCACTCTCAAATTCATACACTCTTACAAATTAAGGGTTCCAAAAGGGTTATTTGGCTATCCTCATAGGATAACCCTTTTCGGTTCCAATTAGAACCCTTTTGGTTCCAAGTAGAGCCCCTTTGGGACAGCCAAAGAACCCTTTAAGTTGCTAGATAACACCTTGTTTTAGTGTAGACAGAGCTATGGATGAAAGGACTGACCATCCATGATATCAACATTCTATACAGACATTTATGTCTAATAAAGCCCTTTTGTGGGGAATAACTAATTCTGATTTTCTGGGCCTCGCTCCCCAATGGGTGGGCCTTGCTCCCAAGTGGGTGGGCCTATGCCCTCCCAGGCCAACCCATGGCTGCACCCCTGTCCAGCCATGTGAAATCCATAGATTAGGGCCTAATGAATTTATATCAATTGACTGATTTCCTTCTATGAACTTTAACTCAGTAAAGATTTTGAAATTGTTGCATGTTGCGTTTTATATTTTTGTTCAGCATAGTTTGAACCATGATATCAACATCATAGTTTTAACCATGTTATCAACATTATAGTTTAACCATGTTTTGAGGCTTTACACTGTTAGTTTACATTCACATAGTTTACAAACATTGGAGTAAAACAAGCTTATATGTACGACAGTTTAACTAAGCTCATGAGGCATTTATAAGTTATATTCTTCAATAACCCATGGGTATATACAATGAATTTCTAAGTCCACAAATGCATGTAGCAATTAAGGACTCTAGCTTTAAATGGATTTTCAAAGAGCTCAAGATTACGTGTGTGTGTGTGTGTGTCTGTGTCTGTCTGTGTGTGTCTGTGTGTGTGTGTGCGTGCGTGTGTGGGACAGACAGGTGTGCTGTAGGTAGTCAATGCAGATGCCCTGAGTGATGATGGCAGAAAATTAGCCTGTGCAGAAAATTTCCCCATCGATCAAGAAGATAAGGCAACGCACACACAATCACACGCTCTCTCGCTCCGGATCAGGCAGGAAGATCACACACAATCTCTGTCACAGTCTCTCACGTCAGGCTGCCCAGCGTGTCCAGTAATCCCCCCTCTGTAACATTAATTATAAACTGGTGCTTTGTGCCCCGCGGGCCAACCATGACTTTCCCAGGACAATTAAAGTTACTAAGTTGAAGAAAAAAGTTGGGGGAGGGCTAGAAGAAGGGAGGGAAGAATGAAGGAGAAGGGCAGAATGTGGAGAGACTTCTGTCTTCCAGGGCAGTGGCTGGAGGTTGGGTTGGGTTTAGGGCTGGGGCAGAGACTGGACTAAGGGATGGGTTTGTCTGGTACTTAGGGTTGGGGCGGAGAGCTGGGTGGGTGAATGTCTGTTTGAGCAGACATGGATTAGGATGTCCCTCTCTCTCTCTGTCTCTCTGTCTCTTTCTCTCTGTCCCTCTCTCTCTCTGTCTCTCTCTGTCTGTCTCTCTCTCTCTCTCTCTGGGGAGTAATTGGGGGGGGGGAGTAGGGACACAGGGCATAGGCGCAAGGGAGAGAGGGGTTAGGAGAGGGAAGAAGGGGATACTCTCCGGAGCTCTACAAGTGAGTAGGGATTATGGTTAGCGGTCGATTCAGAACTACCCCGGTCACCCATTCTTAATGCATCCTTGTAGATCTGGAAGAACTGAATATGTGTCTTATCAATATGGCAACAATTCCACCTAGCCTACCAGAGGGCTAAATGAAGTTACATTATTATCATATTGCTCTGAACGCTCTCAGGTCTATGAAGGGCCTTCAGTAAGTGTCTCGGGCTCCCATACTCAACTGGTGGACCCCGGTCCGTATCTGGACCCAAACATTTTTGGTTTGTTTTGGAACTCGGTCGGGCTTCGACCCCTGGTGTCGTATAAACACACATAAGACTTGGGAAAATGTGTAGAATTGCTGGAAATTTGCTTTAAAGCAACAAATTAATGGTCTGCCCCATGCAAAATGTGTAGAATTGCTGGAAATTAGCTTTTCTTTTAATGTAAATCTCGGCCAACAACAGGGGTGAGAGCAGTTTGGGGTCGCCTGGGTTGCGAGTTGGGGGTTTGTTCCGGACCTTTGCCACCTAGGAAATTTGTGTGACCGGACCTTCTCAAATAGTACTTGAGTATCACTGTTCTATGGTGTAGAGATCTTGGGCTTGATTTAGAATTCAACATTCTATATAAGTCCTGTCCCTGTGCTTCCCTCTCTCTCACTCTTCCATGATGACCCAAGTCCAACGAGCCCAGAGGCCACCGCCAGTCCACCTCAACCCCATCAAAGGTCCTTGATCTGTTTGGGACAAGGACCTATTGATGAGCTTTTGGAGATAACGGATCACAGCCCTCCTCTTCTCAGCAGTGCTGCCACTGAAGTGGCTCATTTGTTATCTATAATGGATCTGTTAGGAGTCTGTTGAATTAATCCCGTTAAGCCCAGGGGTGAAAGTAAACCGGTCGGGTATGTCGTCCCGGCAAAATATGCTGTACCGGTAAAACGTGAGCCTAAAACAATAATTAACACAAAATATAGGCGGCTACACCATTATTAAACATTACCGTATGCCAGCTTCATGAAAAATGGATGGTATACGAACCATGTTGTGGTTCGAGGAGAACCTTTACATTTTCCTAAGGTGGAGATGAGTGACCCAATACCAAGACATGCGCGGACAGGCTAGAAGTGTAGAATGTCATTAGGCCTAGAATACACGTTTAGGTGTTTTGTAACAGATGTCTCTTTCCATTAATCAAATTGCAGGTGAACAGTGCATGGGGTGGCAGGTAGACTAGTGGTTAGAGCGTTGGGCCAGTAACCGAAAGGTCAAATACACAAGCCGACAAGGTGAAAAATCGATCAATGTGTCCTTAAGCAAGGCGCTTAACCCAAACTTTCTCCAGGGGCGCCGTACTACTATGGCTGACCCTGTAAAACAACACATCTCAACTGCACTGATCCAGTGTATGTGACACAACATTTATGCTGGAATTATTTTGTGAGTGGATGAACGTGAGCAGGAACACTGCTTTTTGAAGTGATTGTTTGACAATCAGATAAAAACAGCATGACTGGTTGTATTTATGCCAGATTAAAATGTTATATGACAAATATTCACTAGGCTTACTATACCCATGGAGATCATATGAAATTAATAGGGATTCTATATGTAATTCTATGATTACACCTAGCCTGGAATATTAGGGAGTCCATAAAGTTGCCCCTAGATGCTGATCTTGGGTTAGTTTTGCATTTTCCCCAATAATAGTTTAGGTTAGGATTTCATTCTGATTTACACCAGTGCTAACAGGGTCGAGTCTAGGGGTCGTTTGGGAATCGATTCAGCATTCGTCTCCGTCAGTAGACTCGGTACACTAGGTAGAACGTTTGTTCTATTTCCCGCTGGCCAGTGCAACACACGGCCAAAGAATGAAGTTCCCACCTTTGATACACATACAAGAGGTTGAACCAACAAACGGAATAGATACCTCACGGAATAGCTGTGTTAACAACATGAGGAAGATCCCTTTACTAGCTAAAGGAGAGCATGGTCAGGCAGTTTCCCGTGTCCACAGAGATATTTGGGAATTTTGAATCCTTCGGTACTTAAGACAGAGCAGCTCGTCTCCTTGTTTTAACAGTGGAGGTGTGTTTTAATGCAAGGATATCAGGTTTGTGTCTTAATAGTTTACATTGCCTTGCAAAAGTACACCTTGGATTTCTGAACGTTTTATTGTGCCACAAAATGGGATTAAAATGTCAACAATACACTCCAGATACTCTGCAAGGCAGCAGCTACTCTTCCTAGGGTCGAGCAACGTTAAGGAAGTTATATACAATAACAAATATTACATTCATATTACAAAATATTGACATTACATTTCACAACACTTTTCACAACACATTAAGTGTGTGCCCTCAGGCCACCACTCTAAGTGTGTGCCCTCAGGCCACCATGTCAAAGTGGAAGAAAAATTTTATAATAAAAAAAAAATGAATGAAAATGAACATAGGCCTAGTATTGCATAAGTATTCAGCCCCTTTGTTCAGGTGAGCCTAAATTAGTTCAGGAGTCGAATTTGGCTTAACAAATGACATAATAAGTTACATGGACTCACTCTGTGTGAAATAATAGGGGTTGACATTATTTGTTAATGACTAACCCTTCGTCTGTTCCCCCAAACACACAACTGTAAGGTCCCTCAGTCAAGTATTGAATTTCAAGCATGAATCCATCTACAAAGACCAGGGAGCTTTTTGAAAGCCTCTTAAAGAAGGGCAGTGATTGGTAGACGGGTAAGAATAACTAATCAGACATTGAATATCTCCTTAAGCGTGGTGAAGTTAATAATTATGCTGCTGATTATGTATTAAACAGTCGTCCTTCTGAAGTGAGACGCAGGACAGGAAGGAAACTGCTCAGGGGTGTTACTATGAGACCATTGGTGATTTTACAACAGTTACAGATGGATCATCATTATTGTCGTGACTCCTCAATAATAACTTAAATTACAGAGGGAAAAGAAGAATATAAATGGAATAAAAATATTCCAAAACATGCTTCCTGTCTGCAACAAGGTAATACTGAAATGTTCAAACATGGTGGTGGCTGCATCATGTTATGGGTATGCTTGTCATTGGAGAATACTGAGGAGTTTTTCAGGATAAAAAATGGATGGAGCTAAGCACAGGCTAAATCCAAGAGGAAAACCTGGTTCAGTCTGCTTTACACCAGACACTGGCAGAGAAATGTACCTTTCAGCAAGACAATAACCTAAAACACAAGGCCAAATATACATTGGAGTTGCTTACCAAGATGACAGTGAATGTTCCTGAGTGGCCAAGTTACAGTTTTGCTTGAAAATCTATGGCAATACTTGAAAATTGCTGTCTAGCCATGATCCCAAACATCTTGACAGAGCTTGAAGAATTCTGAAAAGACTATATTGCACAATCCAAGCTCTTAGAGACTTACCCAAGAAGACCCACCGCGGTAATCACTGCCAAAGGTGTTGCTAACATGTATTGAATGAGGGAGCTGAATACTTATGCAACGACTACATTTTATATTACATTTCTATTAATCTTTTTAAAAATAGAGTATTTTGTGTAGATTGATGACAAAATAAATTACAATTTAAATACATTTTGATCCCACTTTGTAACACAATAAAATGTGAATAAATCCAAAGGGTTTGAATACTTTTGTTGATGGTATGGAACCTTTCTTAGTATATCCAAACATTGTCGACAAGCTCAGCCCATAGACTAACATGGGATTTCTGTTCGTAAGCTACAGTACTCCACCACTAACAAAGGATAAAATAACCATTAGATCTGAGTGATGGGAGACACAGGCAATAACAAGTAACATGAAGCCTACAGTAGCAAGTGCTTTTGGTATGGTTAGAGGTTGTTTTTTTGTGTTAGCTAATAGCGATCGCCTTACAAATGCCTTATCATGCTTCAGAGTTGTGTATGCGAAGAACAAACACTTATTTTAACCTGAGAATCTGAGGTCACCACACCTGACTCCAAACCCCAAACCTGGGGTTCTTGTTAAGAGTCAATAGCCTGTCTATAGTGCTTCTTCCCATTGGTTATTGTGTTGTAATGGGCTAAGTGGGTGGAGAAGTGAAACCAGTTGGCTGAAACCAGCCAGTATCAAGACTGTAGCCAGAAGGCTTATTGCTGGTGAATCTAAATCGGTCTGACAGTTATGGGTCTGTTTGCACTCTGTTCACTTTTTACCAGGGCCCATAGTGCTGGTCGAAAGTAGTCCACTGTATGGCTATTAGGGTGCCATTTGGGACGCAACCTTGGTTAGCTTGTCTCCTGGCTGAAAGCTGATGCTGTTATCTGACAGGCTTGCCATGTTGACTGAGGAATAATGGGGCTGGGTGGGGTGGGACAGAGAGGAGGGAGAGGGGCAGATAGGGTTAACATGGCCATGGGGGAGAGACTTCTGTCAGGGGCCGGCAAGGTGAAACCTGGTGCGGATTGAGGTAGGGATGAGGTGTGTGTGTGAGTGTGTTGTGTGAGAGTGCGAGAGAGAATGTGTGTGTGTGTGTATGTGTGTGTGTCTGTCTGCGTACGTGTGCGTGTGAGAGACAGAGAGAAAGAGAAAGAGAGTGTGTGTGTGTTTATGTGTGTGTGTTTATGTGTGAGTGAATGGGTCAAGTCTCAAAGGGGATCCAGCAGTCTGGCCTCTCAGGACCAGATTGTGATGTCATAGGAGCCACCCCTGGAGTTTCTGGGTAATGGGAGACAAATTTACCGTAAACATAACAACAGGAGGAATCATGGTTGGTTGACTCAGCTCACTTCCTCTCCCTCTCCATCCTCTCTTTCTGAGTAACCGCACTTTTCTATACATTTTTCACTTCAATCTGCTGTATGCACTTATTTAGCTAATTTATATTCTACTAATGGGAGCAACACACAAACACTATCCGAGTGGGATCCACTTGGCATCACCGCATCGCGCGTTTAAAAACCCATCAACGTGGAGGAGCTGGAGACTTGAAGGGGGCGGGGGTGGGGGGAGGGGGGGGGTTAGGGGGGTTGAGGCGCAAACAAACTGGATAAACACATTCCTGTGAAGAAGCCTGGTATAGAGAGGGGGGGTTCAAGGAGCATTGTTGCCATTTATACAGGAGGGTTCCGAGTCTCTTCCCAGTTCCTCAGATCTCGCAGGCAGCAACCACTTGACCTTTCCAGCAGCTAAAGGAATATGACAGGCGTGAATCCGCCGAGGAAAAAAAAGGGAAAAAGCGAGAGCTAGGGACAAAAGCCGCACACACTGCAGCCCGCCACCATAACAGTTGGTTTGCAATCAACATCAGTCAACCCTCCCGTGGGGACAGTTTGATTTCCAAATTAGGTGTTCATTTCGGGCCTGATAATTGGGCGGCTAAATTGTGAGAAGAAGGAAAACATTTGAAAAAGGAAAAAAAGAGGGAACCCGAAGGGGGTGGGGGGTGGGGGGGAATCAAGGAAAAGATAGAATAATGTACTGGTGATGAGGAGGGAGGAGGAGGGCTTGGGGGAGGTGGGAGGGGGGACTGAGGTGAGGGGGCGGCAGGGGGGTGAGTTTCTTTAATGTTTCTGGCAGCATACCAGCTGAGGTCTCAAGGTTATCCTGGCTTTGCAAACTCCCACGGGAAAGGTGGAACGAGAGGGGGGTGAGCAGGAGGCCTGGACGTAGGGGTTGGAGGGAAGAACGGAGGGAAGCAAGGGGGAGGGGGGGGGGCTTCACATTTCTCCAGGAGGGAGCCTAATGCTCTGGGGGTGTAATCCTGAGGCCCATGCCTGATAAGGCTGGTCTTGGCCCAGGTAGAAGAGGACGGGTGCTAGAGAGAGAGACAGGGCCCCCATCAGGCCCCCATCAGGCTTCATTTAGACAACGAGAGAGAGAGAGAGCACTCTGCCTGGTCTGGTCTCTGCCTACGATGGACAGGGATGGAAAGGGAGCAATGGGGTTAGGTTCGGAAGTGCCCTGAAGAGAACTGTGTGCTATTGGGCCATCGCTGGGCCTCAGAACTGACTTCAATTTCAATAGGGATGCATTAGGACTACTTCTTTATAACAGCTTTTTTTCTATTGAACCTTTATTTAACTAGGCAAGTCAGTTAAGAACAAATTCTTATTTACAATGACAGCCTAGGAACAGTGGGTTAACTGCCTTGTTCAGGGGCAGAACAACAGACTTTTACCATGTCAACTCAGGGATTCGATCCAGCAACCTTTCGGTTACGGGCCCAACACTCTAACCAATCGGCTACCTGCCTCTATCAGGAGTGTATTTAAACACATTCAAAAGTAGTGATCAGAGAGAGATTATCTTGCATGATTTCATTGATCGATCTCATTACAAAATACAGGTCCTTCTTGCTCTTTTCCCCACGTACCCCCTCCCCAACATACCCTCACACACGTACCCCCCTCCCCAACATACCCTCACACATGTACCCCCCTCCCCAAGAGAGATCATTGTCACTGAATTACAACCTCTATCCTCACACTAGCTTTCCCATATTGTCATCGCCCCCCGTTCTGCTGCCACACACAATTCCGTCACAAAACACCTTCCACAAATGACTTAGCCTTTATGCAAATCCCTGACACGTTTTATCTAGGGCTATGATAGCGCTGATATGAGGGGATCACTGGGGCTGAATGAATTATGCCTGTCAGATGAAAGAGCGGCCAGTGACACTCCCCTCTTACCTACCGTCAACAAAGGGGGCCTCTTGAAGAGGGTTTATGCACCTGTGATTCAAATGCACCCCGCTAGCTAGCGCTCCTCTCACCATAAACAAGCAACACCTTTGCTGCGATACTCCAGTAAATAGTTTCTCACATTAGGTTTCTTTACAGCAGATGAGAGCATTGTCAAAGAATGAAAGGTTGTGTCCAAATAGCACCCTGTTACCCATATATTTTTATTTTATTTATTTAACCTTTATTTAACTAGGCAAGTCAGTTAAGAACAAGTTCTTATTTACAATGACGGCCTACCAAAAGGCAAAAGACCTCCTGCGGGGATGGAGGCTGGGATTAAAAATAAAAAAATATACAGATAAAATATAAATATAGGACCAAACACACATCACGACAAGAGAGACAAAACAACACTACATAAAGAGAGACCTAAGACAACAACATAGCAAGGCAGCAACACATGACAACGCAGCATGGTAGCAACACAACATGACAACAACATGGTAGCAGCACAACATGACAACAACATGGTAGCAGCACAACATGGTAGCAGCACAAAACATGGTACAAACATTATTGGGCACAGACAACAGCACAAAGGGCAAGAAGGTAGAGATGACAATACATCACGCAAAGCAGCCACAACTGTCAGTAAGAGTGTCCGTGATTGAGTCTTTGAATTAAGAGATTAAGATAAAACCAGTTTGAGTGTTTGTTGCAGCTGGTTCCAGTCGCTAGCTGCAGCGAACTGAAAAGACGAGCGAGCCAGGGATGTGTGCGCTTTGGGGACCTTTAACAGAATGTGACTGGCAGAACGGGTGCGTATAGTGGACTACTTTTGACTCGAGCCTATAGGGAATAGGGTGTCATTTGGGATATATAGTCTTGATCTTTATGTGGAGAAACCTTAATTAGAAAGAAACCTTGGAAAGCTTGATCCATCTTTCAGGTTCCATCTTTTCCACTTGTACCAACGGACCAAGTTGATCCCCTAAAGAAAAATGGATGTCCAATGGACCAATATTCTTATAGTAACACCTACTGTATACCTTGATAGCAATGGATTGACTTTGTACCTAATCTGCCATCCACTTCACAGTTTGATGGTGATGATATATCAGATATCGTGTATCAGGAGAGATAGCAGTCATGCTGATTACTCCACATTTGCATTTGGCTTTCTTACCAGTGCTAGTCTAGTATTCCCAATCCTCCCCCCAGGCCCTATAAGCAGGGAGGCAGGCAGGCAGGCAGGCAGGCGAGCAGAGCGGAGCAAACCCACAGACCGGCCCAACTCACCAGAGTCTCTCCCTAACCAACCATAACACACACACACACTGTTTTACTCACCCTGAACCCTGACCCTAGTCGCTGCAGCCTCCCCCTCACATGCAAATACAGGCCCTGCTCCGAGAGGCATCAGAGAGAGAGAGAGAGAGGGATGGAATGATGGAGAGAAGGAAGGAGAGACCCCTGAAGGCAAAAGGCGCTCCCCAGCCTCAAAAGTGAGAGAGCGCAGCAGCCAGGAGAGGCTCCAGTCCACACAGCCCAGCATGCGCATGGGGCTTTCAGCTAAAACACTTCTCTCTCTTAGCCAGCCAAACGCACCGTGCTAGCGCCCATGTCTGCTGGGCTGACGGTGACCTGCACTGATCTCTGTGTGTATGTGTGTGTGTGTGTGTGTGTGTGTGTGTGTGTGTGTGTGTGTGTGTGTGTGTGTGTGTGTGTGTGTGTGTGTGTGTGTGTGTGTGTGTGTGTGTGTGTGTGTGTGTGTGTGTGTGTGTGTGTGTGTGTGTGTGTGTGTGTGTGCGCGTGTGTGCGTGTGCGAGCGAATCACTGCTTACCATTTTCCTTGCTCCTAGGCCCCTGCAGGGCCTCATCTCTTTCCTCTGCTGGTTCTGTGGTGTGTGTGTGTTCCTTAGCGCTACAGTGAGAGGGGAGGTGGGCGATGTCTGTATCTGGAGAGCCTCCAAAACCTGTTCTCTCCTCTCCTCCCTGAATGTTCTCTGTGCTTGAAGGATCTCTCAGTTCTTCTCTCCTTTCAGTCCCTGCTTTGATCCCCCTCGCTCTATCTCTCGCTCTTTCTCTCTCTCTCTCTCTCTCTCTCTCGCTCTCAGCCTTGGCTACCTCGCTCACAGCAGCCAAGCACAGGTCCTACTCCACTCCCACTGATAACAAACAAACATACACAGACGCACACACACACACACACACACACACAGACAGACACAACACTTTTCTCAAAGTTCTCAGAGCGTTTTTCATGATGATCCTGTATGGGAGTAACTCTCCCATCCACCACCAATGTGTGGCCTAGTGTTACAACCCAAACCCCCACCGCTGCTCACCAATGGCTTACACATTAAAGCATGAGCTGTCTGTGATAGTGGGCCAGATTTGTTTCTGAGCGCAATATCTCCCACTTTCACACGCACTTTAGCCCCGCAATCAACCCCTCTGATTGCATTATTGCAGTGTGGTGGTCCATGGTCGAGAGGCCTCAATAAAGATACGACCGAGGGAGGTAGGGAGGTAGGGAGGGAGGGGGAGACACAGAGGTGTAGAGGCTGGAGGGGAGATGGGGAGATGTAGAGAGAGAGAGAGAGAGAATTCAAGGAGAGATTGTAGAGACTGAAGGGAAGGGAGAGAGGGGGGGGGCAGGTATGCTGGAGAGAGGAGTATGGGTGGCTGTTTGGGAGACCCACTATGTCAACAAAGTTGTAACAAGCAACTTTATACATTAGACATAATGTCAAATCATTATATATAGTGCTTATTTTCCTTTAACTCAATGTTCATATATTTATATAATTGATAGCCAAAGACATCCTGTCACTGACCATGTGAGAACAAAGCTTTTACAATAGCATCCAGTTGGGCTGTGACTCAAACGGTTTTCCCAGAGCTATTTAGTGAGAGTGAAGTTGACACTGCAGCAGGTAACACTCGTGGGACTGGAGGCGGCCAGGTGCAGCCAATGAACTCCTGGGAGCCTTGTACTCCCGGTGTAAAGGGAGGGACCGTGAGACCCAGGGCTCCTTGACTCGAAGTATGCGCTCAAGACTTCTTGCAACACGAGCGTGAGAATGTAATTCAGGCAGAGAGAGTTTCAGAAGCTACACTTTATTGTGTTCTTAACATCAATACAGTTGTTTTGGAACTCTGTCAGTGCCATTGTACAGGGCGAAATGACTCAGTTGTTATTGACATATATTCCTGTATTGTTGTTGATAATAGCTATAGTCTATGTGGACATGAAGAATTTATGGATATTATAGATGTTTATGTTAAATTGATAATCATTCTACTGTACTTTTGGAGCTAGTAACAAAAGCATTTGGCTGCAACTGCCATAACGCCTGCAAGTCTGTATGCCAGTAGTGTAGTGGTGCCTAGAGAAGTGGGCATACTCCATTTTTCTTCTAAAATGTTCCAAACGCCCAGCCAGGCGAAGGAAAGGTGCCATGTTGAAAAAAAAAAAAAAGTTTGGAAAACACTCTGAATTACCTAAAATTATAAATCACATATAGGTCTTTCACAGTCAGGCCAACCGAAGATGTACTGTTCAAGTAGGCTAATAGTAGGCCTACCATTGAAACAGATACATGTTGTTGTTTTTTATCACAGGTTTTAGATTTTTCCTAATTTTTTTTCAGGTTGTCACTCTCAAAGTCTTTTTTTTTTTTCACATAAAAAAGATAAGAACTGTTGATTTTTGAGTGGAGTTACCCTTTAATTAAACTGTGCAGGCACCTGGCACTGTTGTCTGGTTAGCAGTGTTTCTGTAGCACATGAGTTGGCGTTTGCAAAAGAAATGGCTACTGGATTGATGCAAATAATCATGATATCATTCTGACAGGTAGGCAGGCTATTTTGTAGCTACTGTCATTAACATTTAATAGAGAAGGTTTTTGAGAAAGCCTTAGGCCCAGTGGCGACCCGTCATTGTTATTTTGGCATTAATACGTGTCACGTATCAGTTTGCAAACGATGTAAAAAATTATAATTGAGTTAATAAAGCTGCATACAAACGTGACAGGTATTTTGGCTTTCTTGAGTAAGGCAGCTCCAAAATGCAGGTGTTTCAGCCTAGCTCAATGCTTTCTGTGGTGGTGGGGCAGCCAGCGGAAAATACGGAGCGCAGGGGTTGGTAATGTTTCCTAGTTGCGCCGTGATTTGCTCAGTGTTACGTCACCGCAAAATCTACAGGGAGAGCAAAAACATTCAAGCCACTTGGGTGCTGCCATAGAGTTACATTTGAAGTACCCATCCAAGAAGACTCAAGGTCATTGGCCACAGATAGAATTACATAAAATCACGTTATATCTAACGTAGCTTTGATTGGACTGATCACGTCAACATCATGCTCATCGGCCATTGGACATAAACATTACACAAAAAGTTGGAAATCGCAAAATCAACAATAAGTGGTTTTAAAGGAATCAGTGGCTAACTGCAAGTGTTGTAAAGCAATCACTAGCCTGCTATTCAGTGGAGTGGGTGTGTGGTCCTAGTCTGGGTTTAAGGGTCTCTTTCCCAAGCTTAACTGGATAAACATTCAACACCATGGGCCAGAAAAGTTTGAATACATTAGCCATGATGCCAATCCAGCATGACTTCTGCCGCGTTGGAAAACTCGGAATTCCAAGTCGGGAACTCAAGCCTCAAGCCAATGAATGTATTGTTTAGTGTTGCATTGTGTTGTGTAGTGGTTTTGCTGGCATGCATCAAACATTAAAAAAATGTTTCCCCCATCCAAGATTTACACGCTAACATCGCCACTTCTTAGACCTATCATTAGCGTGGCTATAATTGTTCTGTTCCTTAATTGTTTGAAACCTGGATGTTTTACTTCATATTATGAGGCATGTCTTACTTTACTTGAAAATAGTCAAGTATAGCCAAAATCCCAAAAGAAACATATTTTTTTTATAAAGACTTACTCATGTACTTTCTCCTGTTCTATATATACAGCGGGTGAAATAAGTATTGAACACGTCACTATTTTTCTCAGCAAATATATTTCCAAAGGTGCTATTGACATGAACGTTTCACCAGATGTTGGTAACAACCCAAGTAATCCATACATACAGAAACCAAAACAAATACGTTCAGAAATTAAGTTATGTGTAATAATGTGAAATGACACAGGGAAAAAGTATTGAACACATGAAGAAAGGGAGGTTCAAAAAGGCATGGAAAGCCAAGACAACAGCTGAAAACTATCAGTAATTAAAAAGCAATCCGGCCCCCTGTCAGTGCAAATTAATATCATCTGGTTCAGTCCCAACTGATGGCCTACAAAAAGGTCTCATTGCCAAGGTGTCACACAAGACACATCTCATGATGGGTTAAAGCAAAGAGCTGTCTCAAGACATTCACAACCTAAAACATAATGATGGCATTGGTTATAGGCGCATTTCTAAGCTTCTGAATGTTCCAGTGAGCACTTTTGGGGCCATAATACGGAAGTGGAAAAACAATCGTTTCACCATAAATTTGCCTCTACCAGGTGCTCCTCGCAAGATTTCTGACAGAGGAGTGAAAAGAATAATCAGAAGAGTTGTCCAAGAGCCAAGGACCACTTGTGGAGAGCTTCAAAAAGACCTGCAATTAACTGTCTCAAAGAAAACATTAAGTAATGCACTCCACCGCCATGGCCTGTATGCACGCTCACCACGCAAGACTCCATTGCTGAAAAAAAGCATGTTGAAGCTCGTTTGAAGTTTGCTGCACAACATTTGGAAAAGCCAGTGAAATACTGGGAGAATATAGTGTGGTCAGATGAGAGCAAAATTGAACTGTTTGGATGTCATAATACACACCATGTTTGGAGGAGAAATGGCACTGCACATCACCCTAAAAACACCATACCAACAGTGAAGTTTGGAGGTGGGAACATCATGGTGCTTTTCAGCAAATGGTACTGGCAAACTTCACATAATTGAAGGAAGGATGAATGGGCAAATTTACGAGGAGCACCTGGTCGAGGCAAATTTATGGTGAAATGATTGTCTTTCCACTTCCGTATTATGGCCACAACAGTGCTCACTGGAACATTCAGAAGTTTAGAAATGCGCCTATAACCAATGCCATCATTATGTTTTGCAACAATTAGGTTGTGAATGTCTTGAGACAGCTCTTTGCTTTTACCTACTCATGAGATGTGTCTTGTGTGACACCTTGGCAATGAGACCTTTTTGTAGGCCATCAGTTGGGACTGAACCAGATGATATTAATTTGCACTGACAGGGGGCTGGATTGCTTTTTAATTACTGATAGTTTTCAGCTGTTGTCTTGGCTTTCCATGCCTTTTTGAACCTCCTTTTCTTCATGTGTTCAATACTTTTTCCCTGTGTCATTTCACATTATTACACATAACTTAATTTCTGAACTTATTTGTTTTGGTTTCTTTGTATGTATGGATTACTTGGGTTGTTACCAACATCTGGTGAAACTTTCATGTCAATAGCACCTTTGGAAATATATTTACTGAGAAAAATAGTGACGTGTTCAATACTTATTTCACCCGCTGTATATATTTTAAACTTTCGTTGTAGAAGCCAATGGCTTCTTTCGAAATTTATAACATATTTCCATCTCTGTCTTGAAACCGCTAGCATGTGCACATTTTAGAATGGCGCAAATTTGCATTTTGGAACATTCACCGAAGGCCCATTGCTGCGCCTAAAATGTGAAATGTTTTAGTTTATCAATTTTTTTTTACATGTTATTATTTCTATTCACTGATTTTACGCCATAATATTTAGACCCCTACCAAAAAGTAATGCTTGCGCCGTTGCCATATATTCAATTTTCGAAAGTATCCAATTTTATGCATATCATTTGATTTCGGTTCCTGTGAAAGTTTACAGCTGGAGTGCTCCTAGGCAACGCTCTCTGCTGAGCCTATCAAATTCTTGATCTTGCGGGCAGCCACGAGCAACAACCCGCAGCAGCGCCTTCCCCAGTCGCTTGCGCGCCACGTGTCGCGGGGTTCTGCAGCAGCTGGAGATCACACCCGCACATCAGACAACCAGTGGAGCCCGCTGAGGAGCGCGCACGCCCCGGGCTGGCAGAGAGAGCAGAGCACACAACCCCTGCCTTTCTGTCGTTAACGGCTGTATGCTATTATTATTGCATGGGGCACATACAATAATTATTGTGTAAAAGTGGAACATATTGACTTTATGATTTTTAGACATTGATATAATAAAACATTTATGGACGTTTCAACTTTTCTTTTCAAAACTCCAGTAGGCTATAGCCGTGTTCGCGAAGTTTTCTTGACATCCCATGACTGGTGTAGGCTATATTCACTTCAAATAGCCTAACTATGTTTGTGTAATGGCCAGCCTGTATTAAAACAAATATATAAATAGTTTTTCAAGTGTAATAACTTGGGAATGACTAAATGTATGTGTTAATACTATCTGTGTGGGGGCAATTATCCTAACCATTACATTTACAGCACGAGCTTGCATCTGTCTCTCTGATAAGGATAAGGAAATGTAATTATGACCTGAAATTCAATGCGACCAATTCAATGTGACCAAAGGCAATGCAGGCAAGGCATCGCTCTAATCGTGTGCTCTCACTCAGAAAAATATCTGTGCTCTGGCTCGCATTCCGATAAGCCCGATCGAGCTCTCGGTAGGCGTGGTTTTCCCAGGCTTTTAAAACAGCAGCTGCTATTTACCTTCCCTGTAATGTAAACCACCACCGCCACCCCTAGTCCGGCAGCCAAACCTCAACCACTGCGCTCATAAAACATCCTGGCACGTGCTCCACATTCACAATAGCGCTCGCATGCCGACAGATGTCAAAATGCCAAATTTGTACAGCGGTGGGGCGCATTAAAGAAATACTGCTCCAGTCTTGACAGGTTAGAGTTGAGTTGATTTTTGAACTCACACAGTGTAAACTTGACAGGGGTTGTAGTTCTCAGCCTTACTGCAACACAGGGCAGCCTAAGAGGAGAAGCCAGGTTATTTCCCTAAATTGACTTCAAATGAATTAGGCCTCCACTGTAATCAAGAACACTATACATTTGGTTTCTTGAACCATTGCATAAATGATGTAGGCTATGCTATTTACTTAAACACTATTGTTGGAATAGGCTATATTCTGTGAAAATGAACATTTAATGGCTTGTAGTCCACAGGTATGTGGAAGTATAATACAAGTAGTCAATGTGGAAAAGTGCATTGTTTGTATAGTACTATTGGGTGCTATAGCCACTATTATATTGTGTAGAGTTTTCCCCTCCTGTGCGTATTGCCTGAAAGTTGAGGATCAGCATGCCAAGTCAAGTCAGCCCTGCACTCAGTGCTGGTAGTCAGGGGCTCAAGTGTTAATATGTAAACGGAATGATTGAAGGCAGTCCCGGTTGTGCCTAAACCCGGCCGCGCGCCATTGGCCGCCCGCTCAAACGCCAAACAACCAATGGAAGAGCGCCGACCACGAGCCATCCTCCCCTCGGGCCGCGTGTCCCTCACGCTGATTGGTAGAAAGTTACTGTGGGAAAGAAAGTTGGGGAAGTTTCACACGAGCCGTTCGCGTGCAGTCCCAGATATAAATAAGACCAACCCGAAGTGCCATTACATTCTACACAGACGCAGCGTCGGTTGGCCGACAGTGATCTTTCGACTCCGTGACATAATTCAGCCTGACGCTCACTTAGGGACACTTGTCTCTCGCGCATAGGTGCACTACCACACAGAAAGGATTTCTTTCCCCCTCCGCAATTTGGAATTTTATAAGAGGGCACCGTGAAGAAGTGCCGACTGCTTGTCAATAACCACCAACAGTGGACTGTAATACCGAGTTGCCGTTGCGCGTGTAGGAGGGAGATTTCAGACGGACAGAAGATGCCTGCCGATATGATGGAAAAAAACTCGTCCTCTCCGGTTGCTGCTACCCCAGCCAGCATGAACACCACACCTGATAAACCCAAGACGGCTTCCGAGCACAGGAAGGTTAGTAGTCGGTCGAAGCATTTTACCAATGCCGATATTCTCCCCGTCACTCCAAAATTACGGAGGGGCTGGTATAGCGAAACATGAACCATTCATCCACCTTGAGAAAGTCCCACCATTCTAACAATTGATTTTCTTTATTTTGTTTAGTCATCCAAACCTATCATGGAGAAAAGGAGAAGAGCCAGAATCAACGAAAGCTTGGGGCAGTTGAAAACACTTATCCTGGATGCGCTCAAAAAAGATGTAAGTGTTCTGTTATTACTCTCATAACACATTATTTATAACCATCACAGTAATATATTAACTGTATTGAAAACATTAACGCCTAATGCAATTTCCATAAGACAATCTTCAATCATAACAATGTGTCTCTTCATATTACAGAGCTCTAGACACTCAAAACTTGAAAAGGCAGACATCCTGGAGATGACGGTGAAACATCTCCGGAACCTCCAGAGAGCTCAAATGACTGGTAAGTGACTGTAGCTGCTCAGTGAATACCCGGGATGATTTCTTCCAGACTTCCGTCCGCGGATTAGATAATGATAAGAACGTGGTAGTCAGGTTACAGACTTGGCCCACATCCTCTCTCCCATATTGTATCTGCATGTAGATATTGTATAGACCACTATAACCCAGTAATAGCCTATTTAGGTTAGCAATTGGTGAGCCTAGTTTGAGCAATGTTAATGTTTGGATCTTAAATTGTCATAATTATACTCGTTACTCTCAGTGGCTTATCATTTTCTCTCTTTCTCCCACAGCTGCTTTGAACACTGATCCCACCGTGCTGGGGAAATACAGAGCTGGATTCAGCGAGTGCACGAATGAAGTCACCCGGTTCCTGTCCACCTGCGAGGGGGTTAACACCGAGGTCAGGACGCGGCTTCTCGGTCACTTGGCCAGCTGCATGACGCAGATCAACGCTATGAACTACCCCACGCAGCACCAGATCTCAGCCGGGCCTCCCCACCCCTCCTTCGGCCAGTCCATGGTACAGATGCCCAACTCATCTCCGCAAGGCAACGTGATGCCCCTGCCATGTAAAAGCGGCTCTCCCCAGAGCATGTCACCAGACGCCACTAAAGTATACGGCGGTTTCCAGCTCGTACCTGCCACAGACGGACAATTCGCCTTCCTCATCCCCAACGCAGCTTTTGCGCCCAATGGTCCGGTTATCCCCGTGTACGCGAACCAGGTCAACACGCCTGTTCCAGCGGCGGTGTCCCCGGGTGCACCGACAGGCAACTCGGACTCAGTGTGGCGACCCTGGTAGAGAAAAAAAGGACCTTTTGAAAATAATTTTCTAATGACACTTAGTTCGATCTTTGTTCAATGTTACAAAACATTTGTTTGGATTTTGTTTTTGTACTTTCAATGCGTTTAAATGAGAAGATGATGCACTATATTTGTATAGCTTGTGAGGGAGTGAAGTTCATATTGGAATGAAATTTGTATTGTTGAAGTCTGTTCACTGCATTTTATATTCGAGGTGTCTTTTTTACTGTGTGATGCCAAAGATATGTTGAATGCCCTTGACGTAATTCTTCGTTTTGGAAGACAAATAAATTTGTAAAGATATTGAAAAACATCTGCTTTGATTTTCTCTTCTGAAACCTGATCACCAAATAATAGCTTACCTAATTCTTAACATTTGTTTTGATCTGCATAGCGTAGATAAACTTGAGAATAATATGTTATACATTTTATAAGAGAAAATGGCTATCATATTCTACCAATATGTTTGCGTAAAAGTAAAATTTGATATTGAGTTGTGCATAATTGGCAGACGAAAATCATTGACATATCCTGCTGCGCGCGAAACCCATGCACATTCAACCATATATAAACTACACACATTATCTTGCTGCTCTATGAATGGATCACAATTTAGTCTTATGTTGCGTAAAAGTAGATAATTTTACGCACCAACACTTGCTTACAAGTGTCATAGACCGAAGTGGGGCATTTAATTTTATACACAAACATTTTGCGTAAAATGCCATCGCACAAAGACCGTTGCTTCTGGCTTCTTTCAATTAGAAACGTGCCTGATTTGAAAAAGAGTAGACCGGGTGTATCAGAGAGACCAGGTGTTTCTCGGTGGGATGCGAGACTAGACAGGACAGGAGAGGTGAGGAGATGGGGAAACAACACTGAATATGTGTGAAATAATGAGAAAATAAACCCTTATATATAGGGAATACCAGTTTGATACAAATTATATTCGATAACATTTCTCACAGATCACATATATCCATGATAATATGGCATTTCTTGCCTTTGAATAATATTATTTCTAGGCTACCTTTTAATTTTAAGATATATCAACATCTCTCCCGCTGTTAATGTCATAAGTGGCCAATGAAACTTGAAAAAAATGTATTGTTATTTTAATTTGTGTATCACCAACGAATGTTATTTTATCCACATAATCAGATGAGACTATTGTTGACAATATGTCAAATATATGTCAGTCGAAATTTTGACACAAAAGCCTGTTTTGAAGAGGGACGGCTCATTTTACCTTTTGCAGCGGAGATTTTAAAAGTCACATGCGCCATCTAGCAAAACAGGAAGGAAGTGCAACCTGATTGGGATAGTATTGATCAATGGTTACTACCAGATATCAGCCACCTTAGTCCCTGTCATATAAGTAAGTATAGGGTTCTCACGTCTTGTGTAAAATGTTGACCTTGGTTGAAATTCAAGATATCAATACATAGGCTATACTTATAATAGGGCTATATTATTATATTCACAGAACAATGGAGAATTGATGGTAGACCCACATAGATGCATGGCAGAGACTTGATGAAAAAGATACCGGTACCTTTCTATGTTAAGTGCGAAGTGCCTTACTCAATGTGTTAAATGGAGAATATTGAACCATCTATAATGGCTTAAGGAGGACTCCATAACACAGAATATAAGAAGACTGCATGGTAGATCAAATTTGTTCATCTGTGATTTGATGTCAGTACATGAAATTGACAAGTAACCTCTTACGTGATCCCTAAACTTGCTTACATTTCCCACAAAAGATGCAGATCGAAATATAGTCTACATATGAAGTACTTCAAGTAGTGTTTTAAAAATATCCTTCAGCAGAGGCATTGTAACTAGCGTCCTGTCCAGGGGGTGTAGTTGTACATCAAGTTGCCTCACGCTACAGAATCACAAGGCTCATACCCTATGGGCCGTTCTGACGCGGCTTACTTAAAATTCATTCCAAAGGTGTTCGATGGGGTTGAGGTCAGGGCACTGTGCCGGGAAGTCAAGTTCTTCCACACCGATCTCGACAAACCATTTCTGTATGGACTTCACTTTGTGCTCGGGGCATTGTCATGCTGAAACAGGAAAGGGCCTTCCCAAACTGTTGCCACAAAGTTTGAAGTACATAATCGTCTAGAATGTAATTGTTGTAAAGGTAGCATCCTATGACGGTCACTGAGCTCTTCAGTAAGGCCATTCTACTGCCAGTGTTTGTCTATGGAGATTGCATGTACACCTGTCAGCAACGGGTGTGGCTGAAGAAGCCAAATCCACTAATTTGAAGGGGTGTCCACATACTTTTGTATATTTGGTGTATCTCTGAGCAGAGTGCTTCCTTTGTGTAATTGCTTACTTCTGAGGAACACCTTGATGCTAAGAAGTCACAGAGGGAAGTCATGCTAAACACTGCTGCCACAGCAGCCATGCGGTAACGCTCTGACCAGGTGTGTGCCGCTTCCAGCTATTCAACTGTGTCCCTTTCAAGGGGGCACCGCAGGTGTTTGCAATTACCAATCTGCTAAGAGGCAGAAAGTGTGGCTAAGTGCCATCATTTTGAATTTCCATCACACCTTTAACAGGGGGCCGTGGGCTGTGCGATTAAAACCATGTGTTTGTTGGACATTGGAGACAGGACAGGCCTGCGTGTCCAGAGGGACCGAAGCAGGTGAGAGGTACAGTGGAGTTTGGGGAGAGGGAGTGCCGAAGGTGGGGAGGGGGTGGGCTACCACTCTGGGTAGCACAGTCGGTCCCTGTGACCCATAGGTTCCCCCCCCACACCCACACACCCACCGTTACACACAACGTTCCCACAACGTCCCATGTCCACAGCCCATTTCCTGTCCTAGCCCAGGGCCACAGCTGGATGCGGGACGTCTGGGAGGCACGTGGTGCAACCCGGACGACACCCAGCTGCCTCTCCCTCCTCCTCCCTTCCTCCCTTCCACCTCCCCCAATCATCATCATCAGCTCCCCCCCACCCCCATTAAACAGCTTTACGAGGCTCTCCGATTACCAAGCGCAGTGGCCGCGCTGCCGGACTGACCGCACACATGTCACAACACGACCGGGGGTTAGCTGCCATGCGTGTCCATTAACTTTTCCCACACTCCGCGCGCATGCAAAAAAAAAAAAAAACTCTGCTTCCTCCTTGGCTCATAAGTGCTACCATATGGTGTGATCTCTCTCTTTCTCTCTCTCTCTCTCTCTCTCTCTCTCTCTCTCTCTCTCTCTCTCTCTCTCTCTCTCTCTCTCTCTCTCTCTCTCTCTCTCTCTCTCTCTCTCTCTCTCTTTCTCTCCCTCTCTCTCTGTCTCTCTCTCTCTCTCTCTCTCTCACTCTCTCTCTCTCTCTCTCTCTCTCTCTCCCTCTCTCTCTCTCTCCCTCTCTCTCATTCCCCTTCTCTCCCTCGGCCCGTCACTTGGGTTGTCTTTGATTGCAGCCCAGACAAGCAAGAGCTTTATGATTTAAGCCCAGGGCTTGCTGTACCAAGCCCTGGACTCATTTTGAAGCCAAACCCACCCCTCCACCTCCCCTCCTCACCCCTCCCTCCTCTCGCGCCCCTCCTGCAGTTGCAAGGGAAGGCTGTTTTCTGGCAGGAAATGAATAGCTCCCAGATGAGCGCAGGAACCTGAGAGGTCGTGAGAACGAGGCGAACCCCCCTCTGCAGCCGGCCTGTTGCCAGCCGCCGGGGGAATGTGGGAGAGCGCCTCTCTGACACACGCGTCAACCCTCCCTCCCCGCTCTCCCTCCCTGCTGCCTCTCTCCCTGCCTCACTGGCTGCCTGGCCTGGAAACTGGCCTGACTGACAAGGCAGCGGTCCCGGAGTAGGGCAGAGCGGGCGAGGGAGGGAGGGAGGGAGGCAGGGTGAGGGTAGGGTGGAGGGGGTTGGCAGGAAGTGCTGGATCTCTGCTGCACCCAGTCCTAGTGTTGGCACGCATGCACTCACTCACGCACGCACATACACACACACACACACACACACTTTTAACTGTAACAGAAATGCAACGTGCAAAGGTTAGCACATCCTCCCCTGATCCAACACACATACAGTGCGAGCACACATCCCTGATTCAACAACACACACACACACACACACACACATACACACACGCTGTCGGAACATGCATGACTTGAGAGATGCGGTCACCGTTTAAGTGTTTGTAGCTAGCTACCTAGTTGAAATATCAACAGCAGCATAACATTTGATTAACACTTGATAACACTTGATTTAGCCTACATCTTCATCAATAGTCCGCCTGGTTGGCTGATACACACAGCAGAGAGAGGCAGAAAGATTCAGAGGTGCACATGCATGTCAGGTCAGCCACAAAACACATGTAGTCTACCCTCTAGCTAACTATCGTACTAAAATATCTACACAGGCCACTAGCCAGCCAGCCATATGTCATGAGTTAGAGAATGATGAATATTTTATTAGAAGTTATTTGATACGAGCATTGAAGTTAAATCACAATCAGTAAAAGGAATGGAGCTAACTATCAGATTTACATCAATGACCAGCTGATAGCCCACCCTTTTTCCCCGTCAGTCATGTGTTTAAGAGGCACTGTAACTCGCTTTCTTACAGTTGGTGATGATGAGTGAGTTGTTGCAGAAATAAATAGGCCTATGTTCAAAGTTCTCGTTACAGAGGCATTTTACACAGACAAATGTTTTTGCCATGACTTGTGCCTTGTTAATAATATGACATCTGAGTAAGAGTGACTAACAAAATCAATGCCCTGTTGGTCATTCGGTAATGACTACTATAAGAGGAATACTGCTGAGGTACAAACAGACACATTTCTACTTTTCTAACTCTCAATAGTAAGTTGAGACCCCGACCGGGGGCCCTAAGCGACCGTTTATGTCGCTTATGTCTGGGGCCGGCCCTACACACACACACACACACACACACACACACACACACACACACACACACACACACACACACACACACACACACACACACACACACACACACACACACACACACACACAACCCGGATCCAGCTCACACAGAGGCTTACACACAGACTAACACCCTCAGCCCTAACCAAACACACTTCGACAGGTGCTCCTTGTCAAAGCAAAAGTGTTGATCTTTCTCTCTCTGCTCCAGCTGACTTGAACGTATACACATTAGTCCTCATTCCGTTGATACGATTGAGGATTGGTTAATATCTAGTTGACTGAATATGTCACATATCAAAATTTCTGTAGAGCTTTTGGGGGCACAGGATTTAGGCTTTTCATTTCAACTCAAACTCAAATATAATTTCTTGAGTTTGAGAAGTGGCAAACTCGTATTATGCTGTTTCAGCTGACTGCTGACTGGCTTACATCCATCTAACTCCCAATGGCATCACCTCTCTCTCTCTCTCTCTCTCTCTCTCTCTCTCTCTCTCTCTCTCTCTCTCTCTCTCTCTCTCTCTCTCTCTCTCTCTCTCTCTCTCTCTCTCTCTCTATCTCTCTCCCTCTCCCTCTCCCCCACTAACTCACTCTCTGCACCACCAGGCTCCCATAGCAACCTGTGTGGCTCAAGTAAACAGGAATCAGATTTCGACACAACACCAGTGTTGTCTGTCAGCGTGCCCACTTCTCCCTTAGCACCCAGGCAAATAGCGCATCCGGCTGCCACAACAATAGCCCACCAGTTTCTCTGCCGGGCCATTCAAACGTCAGCCACTGCGTTTGAAGTCTGAGATGCCTATGCTAATCAGCTAGAGATGGACGACTAGCGAGACAAGCTAGCTAGAGTTTTCTCACCAAAACCCTCTGTCACAAAAAAGGACTCAGGTCTTCCACACTCTTAGAAAAAAATGTGTTATCTTGTACCTAAAATGCTCCTTCTGCTGTCCCCATAGAACCCATTGAAGAACCCTTTTGGGTTTCATGTAGGACCCTTTCCAGGGTTCTACATGGAACAGAAAAGTGTTCTACATGGAACCAACAAGGGTTCTCCCTGGAACTGGGTTCCCCAACTCGAATTTGGCCCTCGGGTGGTTTTATTTGTCCCCCCAAGTTTTCTTTTATTTGAAATTATTATGTTTTAGTCAAATATTATCTGTTTGGGCTTCTTGCAGTCAATTTGCAGTCTACAAGTTATTTGTAATTATATTCTGGCCTTCGACCATCCGTTCAAGAAAAAATCGGCCCGCGGCTGAATCTAATTGGCTAAATCTGAAGAACCATAAAACATTTAAAAAATCACTTAAAGGTGGTCCTGTGACATCCGTCATTTCTTGTCCCTTGTTTCTTTTTCTCCTTTTCTTACCCAGAAGCTTTTAGAAGTGGCATTTTCCCTCCTTTTTCCATCCATAGTCGGTAAACAAGTTATTGAGGGTGAGAAAAGGGGCATTGTAACGTCACAAACATGCCATCCTTCAGTCAGAATGTTGGCATGTCATGTTGCCTTTCAGGGTGACTGTGATGACCCTGTCACTGTTGTCACACGGACTCATTGTGGGACCTGTCCTACAGCACTTACATGGATTCTAATGCTGATTGGGGGGGGGGTCCATCCAAGGCCGTAACAACAAACAAAGAGACTGAGAGAAAACAACTTCTCATTAACGGACGTCTTATCAAGCGCCAAAGGATAAGTGTTGGTGTAATAGAATGATCCATACAAAAAAGTTGTACACACGCGCATACACGCGCACGTACGCACATTGTTTAAAACAACCCAAAAGACTTAAGGTCTTAAATAAGTGGGCCTGCATGTCGCTCTATAGTCTTGTGTTCTGATGAATCAGGGCCTGTATTCACAAAATGTCCCAGAGAAGGAGTGCTGATCTAGTTTCAGAACCCCCCTTTTATTAATTTTGATCTCAAGGGCAAAACTGATTCTAGATCAGCACTCCTTCATGAATACGGGCCAAGACCTAGATAATTGGACAAACAGTACAGTACAGTCCCCAGATCAGTCGGTCTGTGTGTATGATCATATGACAGGATGTTCCTTAGTATTTCCTCCCGGTCTCTCAGTACTGCAACCTACTGTCACTCTGTCTGGTTCCATGTTTCAAGGCTTTGGTTCACAACAACAGCGCATATGAGCCTCTCAGAGAGATACAAATCCAGGGAGGCGCCCCAAATGGAACCCTATTCCCTATATAGTGCACTACTTTTGACCAGAGCCCTATGAGCCCTGGTCAAAAGTAATGTACCACATAGGGAATAGGGTTCCATTTGGGACGCAGCCCTGGACAGGCAGGTGTGAGAGCCTGAATATCTGTCCCGACCTCCCGGGTCAGAGAAAGATCAATTAAGAGGGCCCACAGAGACTTGTGAAACCCTCGGGAAGAGTGAAACCCAAACGCTCACCACACCAACACCAAGCGTGATCTATGAGCTTCCCTCACATTACTGTTTTTAGTGTGTGTGTGTGTGTGCGTGCGTGCGTGTGTACGTGCGTGCGTGCACGTTTAACTGCTCCTTTGTGGCGGCCGAGGCCCTTAAAGATTGAAAAGGAGGAACCACTTATTTTATACACATCAACATTCCGGATGTCCTCCGGCGTCCGCTGTACAATCAAAGAGCTGGGATGGAGTTACTGCTGCTATGTTTAATCGTAAAATAACATATTTGCAACCCCTGTCATGAAATGAGAATGTAATGTAGTTATAATGTTGATGATGATGAAGATGATGATGGTGAAGCCATAATAACAATGCTACCACACGCTCAGGAGTATGTGAGGAGGAGAGATAACTGAGTTTGATACTGTCTTTTATTTTATAGCTGTAAGTGATTGGATGAAACCCGTTCTTTGACTGTAGACTGAAATATTTACTTAACTATTCAGAGGCTGAGTATGTTAACTGACCCATCAGTGGTTTCATGGAATAGCTCTCATTACAATGTACAGTATATGCTTAATTCAGCTGTGTGGTTCTGTGTGTGTGTCTGTTGGTGTGAGGCTTTGATCCTCTGTGTGTTTCTGTGTGTGTGTGTGTGTGTGTGTGTGTGTGTGTGTGTGTGTGTGTGTGAGGCTCTATTACTGGTAAGTCAGTGGAGGCCAGGTTGCATGTGGCTCAGACAGAGGAAGCCCTTATCAACAGAGACTAGAAACCAAATCCACATCACTCTAGGCACTGTAGGGAATATCAACTGAATGCAATCCATACATTATGTCAGTAAACACACTGTCCCAAATTCAGTCCCAAGTTTAAGGTGTTTTGGGAGTGCTTACATTATACCTCAACCCCCCAAAATCACCTAGAGACCATTTTCTCCCAAAGCAGAGGCTTTCTTTAATTGAAGTGTTTTATTATTTGTGGGGTTCCCCTGAACATCAGTGTGTCACGATAAACATTGTATCCTGCCAGAGCTCCGAACTGCTCCGAGCCGCCTGCTCTGAAACAGAGAGACATGAAATAGCATTATCCCACCTTCCTCTCACGCCGTGCACGCAGACCAGTCTAAGCTCGGCAAGGCTGCTGTGGACCGCGGGCTAATCCTCTTTCCCCCTGCAGTCAGTGGCAGGAGATGGTGCTGAACCGGAGCGGAGCTGGCCACCAAGATAGGGCCGCGCTGTGACGAGCCGCTAAACCCAATGTGCAAGCAATCTTCGTCAGTGTATGCGAGTGTGAAGGAGACAGTGTGTTTGTGTCTGTTTGTGAGAGCGTTTGAGCGTGTGTATGTGTGTGTGTGTGACAGAGAGAGAGAGAAAATGTGTGTATGTGTGTGTAGGGGTGTGAGACAATTTGAAGTCTCTCTTACCTCACAGCCATGTAACTTAACCTTTGTGTGAGCGTTCTCTGTCCTACTCCCACCTGTTTTCTCAGCCCCTGATTGCATCATAAAAGTGACCAATGTGCAGTAGGGGCCATAGTTATTGTTGGGATCTGTCAATGCTTTTAAAAACCCTGTTTCTTTGAGCATTGGTTTGAATGTGATTAACCAAGGAGCTCAAAAGTTACCACCTAGACTGGGGGTATGTTGTAGGTTTTAGATTTGACTTAGACTTGTGTGTGTTCTGATGCAGTCATGTTGTAAAGGTAAAGGGTCCTGCTTAGGGCTGTTGTGGTGACAGTATTACCGCCACACTGGCAGTGAAATCCAATGTGACCGTTGAGTCACGGTAATCTCCTCTTATGCACTCTGGACATGTGTTAGTAGTACCCAACTCTGGACATGTGTTAGTAGTACCCAACTCTGGACATGTGTTAGTAGTACCCAACTCTGGACATGTGTTAGTAGTACCCAACTCTGGACATGTGTTAGTAGTACCCAACTCTGGACATGTGTTAGTAGTACCCAACTCTGGACATGTGTTAGTAGTACCCAACTCTGGACATGTGTTAGTAGTACCCAACTCTGGACATGTGTTAGTAGTACCCAACTCTGGACATGTGTTAGTAGTACCCAACTCTGGACATGTGTTAGTAGTACCCAACTCTGGACATGTGTTAGTAGTACCCAACTCTGGAAATGTGTTAGTAGTACCCAACTCTGGACATGTGTTAGTAGTACCCAACTCTTGACATGCGTTAGTAGTACCCAACTCTGGACATGCGTTAGTAGTACCCAACTCTGGACATGTGTTAGTAGTACCCAACTCTGGACATGTGTTAGTAGTACCCAACTCTGGACATGTGTTAGTAGTACCCAACTCTGGACATGCGTTAGTAGTACCCAACTCTGGACATTCGTTAGTAGTACCCAACTCTGGACATGTGTTAGTAGTACCCAACTCTAGACATGTGTTAGTAGTACCCAGCTCTGGACATGTGTTAGTAGTACCCAACTCTGGACATGTGTTAGTAGTACCCAACTCTGGACATGTGTTAGTAGTACCCAACTCTGGACATGTGTTAGTATTACCCAACTCTGGACATGCGTTAGTAGTACCCAACTCTGGACATGTGTTAGTAGTACCCAACTCTGGACATATGTTAGTAGTACCCAACTCTGGACATGTGTTAGTAGTACCCAACTCTGGACATGCGTTAGTAGTACCCAACTCTGGATATGTGTTAGTAGTACCCAACTCTGGACATGTGTTAGTAGTACCCAACTCTGGACATGCGTTAGTAGTACCCAACTCTGGACATGCGTTAGTAGTACCCAACTCTGGACATGTGTTAGTAGTACCCAACTCCGGACATGTGTTAGTAGTACCCAACTCTGGACATGTGTTAGTAGTACCCAACTCTGGACATGTGTTAGTAGTACCCAACTCTGGACATGTGTTAGTAGTACCCAACTCTGGACATGCATTAGTAGTACCCAACTCTGGACAGGTGTTAGTAGTACCCAACTCTGGACATGCGTAAGTAGTGCCCAACTCTGGACATGCGTTAGTACTGTAGTGCCCAACTCTGGACATGTGTTAGTAGTACCCAACTCTGGACATGTGTTAGTAGTACCCAACTCTGGACATGCGTTAGTAGTACCCAACTCTGGACATGTGTTAGTAGTACCCAACTCTGGACATGCATTAGTAGTACCCAACTCTGGACAGGTGTTAGTAGTACCCAACTCTGGACATGCGTAAGTAGTGCCCAACTCTGGACATGCGTTAGTACTGTAGTGCCCAACTCTGGACATGTGTTAGTAGTACCCAACTCTGGACATGTGTTAGTAGTACCCAACTCTGGACATGCGTTAGTAGTACCCAACTCTGGACATGTGTTAGTAGTACCCAACTCCGGACATGTGTTAGTAGTACCCAACTCTGGACATGTGTTAGTAGTACCCAACTCTGGACATGTGTTAGTAGTACCCAACTCTGGACATGTGTTAGTAGTAACCTACTCTGGACATGTGTTAGTAGTACCCAACTCTGGACATTTGTTAGTAGTACCCAACTCTTGACATGTGTTAGTAGTACCCAACTCTGGACATGTGTTAGTAGTACCCAACTCTGGACATGTGTTAGTAATACCCAACTCTGGACATGTGTTAGTAGTACCCAACTCTGGACATGTGTTAGTAGTACCCAACTCTGACATGTGTTAGTAGTACCCAACTCTGGACATGTGTTAGTAGTAACCAACTCTGGACATGCGTTAGTAGTACCCAACTCTGGACATGTGTTAGTAGTACCCAACTCTGGACATGTGTTAGTAGTACCCAACTCTGGACATGTGTTAGTAGTACCCAACTCTGGACATGTGTTAGTAGTACCCAACTCTGGACATGTGTTAGTAGTACCCAACTCTGGACATGTGTTAGTAGTACCCAACTCTGGACATGCGTTAGTAGTACCCAACTCTGGACATGCGTTAGTAGTACCCAACTCTGGACATGTGTTAGTAGTACCCAACTCTGGACATGCGTTAGTAGTACCCAACTCTGGACATGTGTTAGTAGTACCCAACTCTGGACATGCGTTAGTAGTACCCAACTCTGGACATTCGTTAGTAGTACCCAACTCTGGACATGTGTTAGTAGTACCCAACTCTAGACATGTGTTAGTAGTACCCAGCTCTGGACATGTGTTAGTAGTACCCAACTCTGGACATGTGTTAGTAGTACCCAACTCTGGACATGTGTTAGTAGTACCCAACTCTGGACATGTGTTAGTATTACCCAACTCTGGACATGCGTTAGTAGTACCCAACTCTGGACATGTGTTAGTAGTACCCAACTCTGGACATATGTTAGTAGTACCCAACTCTGGACATGTGTTAGTAGTACCCAACTCTGGACATGCGTTAGTAGTACCCAACTCTGGATATGTGTTAGTAGTACCCAACTCTGGACATGTGTTAGTAGTACCCAACTCTGGAAATGCGTTAGTAGTACCCAACTCTGGACATGCGTTAGTAGTACCCAACTCTGGACATGTGTTAGTAGTACCCAACTCCGGACATGTGTTAGTAGTACCCAACTCTGGACATGTGTTAGTAGTACCCAACTCTGGACATGTGTTAGTAGTACCCAACTCTGGACATGTGTTAGTAGTAACCTACTCTGGACATGTGTTAGTAGTACCCAACTCTGGACATGTGTTAGTAGTACCCAACTCTTGACATGTGTTAGTAGTACCCAACTCTGGACATGTGTTAGTAGTACCCAACTCTGGACATGTGTTAGTAATACCCAACTCTGGACATGTGTTAGTAGTACCCAACTCTGGACATGTGTTAGTAGTACCCAACTCTGACATGTGTTAGTAGTACCCAACTCTGGACATGTGTTAGTAGTACCCAACTCTGGACATGCGTTAGTAGTACCCAACTCTGGACATGTGTTAGTAGTACCCAACTCTGACATGTGTTAGTAGTACCCAACTCTGGACATGTGTTAGTAGTACCCAACTCTGGACATGCGTTAGTAGTACCCAACTCTGGACATGTGTTAGTAGTACCCAACTCTGGACATGCATTAGTAGTACCCAACTCTGGACATGTGTTAGTATTACCCAACTCTGGACATATGTTAGTAGTACCCAACTCTGGACATGTGTTAGTAGTAACCTACTCTGGACATGTGTTAGTAGTACCCAACTCTGGACATGTGTTAGTAATACCCAACTCTGGACATGTGTTAGTAGTACCCAACTCTGGACATGTGTTAGTAGTACCCAACTCTGGACATGTGTTAGTAGTACCCAACTCTGGACATGTGTTAGTAGTACCCAACTCTGGACATGTGTTAGTAGTACCCAACTCTGGACATGTGTTAGTAGTACCCAACTCTGGACATGTGTTAGTAGTACCCAACTCTGGACATGTGTTAGTAGTACCCAACTCTGGACATGTGTTAGTAGTACCCAACTCTGGACATGTGTTAGTAGTACCCAACTCTGGACATGTGTTAGTAATACCCAACTCTGGACATGTGTTAGTAGTACCCAACTCTGGACATGTGTTAGTAGTACCCAACTCTGACATGTGTTAGTAGTACCCAACTCTGGACATGTGTTAGTAGTACCCAACTCTGGACATGCGTTAGTAGTACCCAACTCTGGACATGTGTTAGTAGTACCCAACTCTGACATGTGTTAGTAGTACCCAACTCTGGACATGTGTTAGTAGTACCCAACTCTGGACATGCGTTAGTAGTACCCAACTCTGGACATGTGTTAGTAGTACCCAACTCTGGACATGCATTAGTAGTACCCAACTCTGGACATGTGTTAGTATTACCCAACTCTGGACATATGTTAGTAGTACCCAACTCTGGACATGTGTTAGTAGTAACCTACTCTGGACATGTGTTAGTAGTACCCAACTCTGGACATGTGTTAGTAATACCCAACTCTGGACATGTGTTAGTAGTACCCAACTCTGGACATGTGTTAGTAGTACCCAACTCTGGACATGTGTTAGTAATACCCAACTCTGGACATGTGTTAGTAGTACCCAACTCTGGACATGTGTTAGTAGTACCCAACTCTGACATGTGTTAGTAGTACCCAACTCTGGACATGTGTTAGTAGTACCCAACTCTGGACATGCGTTAGTAGTACCCAACTCTGGACATGTGTTAGTAGTACCCAACTCTGACATGTGTTAGTAGTACCCAACTCTGGACATGTGTTAGTAGTACCCAACTCTGGACATGCGTTAGTAGTACCCAACTCTGGACATGTGTTAGTAGTACCCAACTCTGGACATGCATTAGTAGTACCCAACTCTGGACATGTGTTAGTATTACCCAACTCTGGACATATGTTAGTAGTACCCAACTCTGGACATGTGTTAGTAGTAACCTACTCTGGACATGTGTTAGTAGTACCCAACTCTGGACATGTGTTAGTAATACCCAACTCTGGACATGTGTTAGTAGTACCCAACTCTGGACATGTGTTAGTAGTACCCAACTCTGGACATGTGTTAGTAGTACCCAACTCTGGACATGTGTTAGTAGTACCCAACTCTGGACATGTGTTAGTAGTACCCAACTCTGGACATGTGTTAGTAGTACCCAACTCTGGATATGTGTTAGTAGTAACCTACTCTGGACATGTGTTAGTAGTACCCAACTCTGGACATGTGTTAGTAGTACCCAACTCTGGACATGTGTTAGTAGTACCCAACTCTGGACATGCGTTAGTAGTACCCAACTCTGGACATCTGTTAGTAGTAACCTACTCTGGACATGTGTTAGTAGTACCCAACTCTGGACATGCGTTAGTAGTACCCAACTCTGGACATGTGTTAGTAGTACCCAACTCTGGACATGTGTTAGTAGTACCCAACTCTGGACATGTGTTAGTAGTACCCACTTTTTATATGCATGGTGGCCTGGAGATGCTAAATATGAAAAACGTACGGTCAGTTACCTTGAGACCGGCAGTCTTTAACATGAAAATAACAAAATCTCATGCCGCAGCGCTAGCTATGCTAGCTATGCTCACATAAAGAAAAGAACAGAAGAGAGGAAAGGGTAATTGACTTGTAACACATTTGCCAGGTGAAAGTATTTCATATCGGCACTCTCATATTGTGTTGAGAACTGCAAAAAAGTTTAAGTCCACATTGGTGTCTTACGTCGATATCGGCCACCTTGAGATGTGACCAACCCCCTCTAGTGGCCTTTTGACTCCCCACAGCTCTGCAACTTAAAAAGCAAACCAATGACCCTGAAGGAAGAATGGATGGAAAACCATTCCCAACTTTTCTTACAAGCAAAATCTTTGTAGAACTTCTGCGTACATTCACAGAGTTATGTGCAATTTTGTATAATTTTTTTTTACAATGTATAGCTATTTCCACCTATGCTGTAGCCTTTAGCTAAGATCCACAGCACTCTTCAGCTCAAGACTTTCTTAGCTTCATGTCAGTGAAGGAGATTGTACTGGGTGTTCCTCTCCACCAAGTTATTCCTCACTTAATTGGTCTCCAGTGGAATAGCTGACCATGTCACCATTACGCAATGGTCAGAGCACTTCTGCTCAGAAAAGCCATTGTTCACAGAACTAACCTTCAAACTAACCTTTATATTACACAACTAATATCAACATTATAAAGATGCAGTGAACATAGATGGGTATGGTTGTCATTTTTTACAGTCATGTGTAACAAGCATGTTCATTTCCCCCTGGCTGGTTAGCTCTTTGTGCTAGTGTAAATGGGGGCTAAACGCTAGCACGATTAGCATGTAGCCGCCTGTTGTGAGGGATTGAATTAGCCAACCGAATTTACACTCGATATGTAGTCTGGGATCTAAACCTCTTGCAATGAGTCTGGAGGGTAGAAAGTAACCCCATCCACTCTTTTTTCCCACGTGCTGTGCAGAACTAGTGAACGCTAGCTCCACTTTGCCTCCTGTGAAAGCCGCCTGCTAGCCTTCCTCCACAGACGGTGTCAGAGTAATCGACAGTGACTGGAAATATGCAGCGTCATTTAACTGCGGCCTGCGAGACTAATGGGGTTAGAGCCGTCCCCTTTGAGTCGCACCCCACCCTCAGAAGCCATCAGTGATATTCAATTTGTGTTAAAGCCCCCTTTGAGGTCCGAGCCCGATTTGATTAACATATTTTATGTGGGAGCGTTGGGGTGAAGCCTATGAGTTTCTAGGGCCAGTATTAATAATTGTCAGAGTGTATTTACTTTGGCTGTGTGACGTGAGGGACAGTTTGGTCTGACAGCGCCCAATGAAAGGCATGGTGGTTGGATTCCGATGGGCAGAGAAGTGACTGTCGTTGGATGGTATGCAGATTTGTGTTTTGCCCGAGTCTCTTTGTAACGGTGTGGTTCCATCGACTGAACGTGGCATGGATGAAACTAATCAAAAGTGATTCATGTATGGAATTCATTGTAATAAAATTGACTGGATTTGTCTGGATTCCGTCGCCATGCCTTTTGCTAACCGAGGAGTGACATAGTGTACGGTGACAGAGACAAAAGGGACAAAGGAGACAATTGGGCAAATGTTTTCCCACATTTTATCTTCTGTAAGGGAAACGGACACACACAGAGACATAAACAAAGAGATAGACAGACAAACGTACACACATACATACATACAGACAGACAGACAGACAGACAAGACAGACCGTGAGAGTCCCACAACGTCTATAGCTACTGTAAAAGGATTCCTGCACTCCACACGCCTGAAGCATTGTCTGCAACAACCCAAGTGCAAACAAAGCAAGCGCCGTCACTACCTTCTCCACCTTCTGCACCTCAATGCCACCAAGCAGTAAGGATGGAACCATGCTGTTCCAGAAAGGAGACTCTTCTCTCTCCTCCTATTTCATTGAAGTTCAGGGGGAACCTCCGTTCAGTGTGTCCTGTAAAACCCCCAAACCCCTTCAATAAACGGTTCCATGCCACAGTTTATTTCGACGGCTCGCACAAAAGCAGAGCCCTGTAAATCGCAGCTTTTGTTAAAAGTCACCGAAGGCTTCCCTTACGTAGTTTCCTCGAGCTTCTCTCAGAGGCCGCCAGTCTTGAGATACTGTGCAGCCTGAAACCATAGGCCGTATAGAAGTGGAAAGAGATACCGTTTCCCAGTGTTTTTCCCTTTAAACAAGGACAGAGGGGAAGAAAGACGCATTACCAGCTGGTGAAAGGATTGTACTGGAGCCCAAATCACTGAGAGCTGAGAAATTGGTTAAAAGCTTAAGTTTCTCACATTCCATAACAAATGTAAATAATGTAAATGGTCTGGGCTCATATTCACAAGCAGTGCTGATCTAGGATCAGGTCCCCAGTGTCCATATAATTGTATCCATTATGATCTGAAAGGCAAAACTGATCCTAGATCAGCACTCCTACTCTGAGAAGCTTTGTGAATATGAGCCCTGGACTGCAGGGGAAACAGAACAGGTGGTAATCACACCGCAGCAGTCAGTCACTCAGAGAGGTGAAATCATCCAGGGGATGGATGGATAGACAGACAGACAGACAGACAGACAGACAGACAGACAGACAGACAGACAGACAGACAGACAGACAGACAGACAGACAGACAGACAGACAGACAGACAGACAGACAGACAGACAGACAGACAGACGATAGATCGGGTTGTTTTCTCTTTATGTCTCGGGATGTGTGAAATGATTCCAGAGCTCTGGTCATATAGCGAGTGGCCTTTGTTCTGGCAACTGAAAGAGGCTGGGTAGGAGGAGGAGGAGGAGGAGGAGGAGGAGGAGGAGGAGGAGGATAATGGCGGGCAAAGGAAAGAGTCAGTCGGCACCCACTAGGAAAGGACAGGTTTGGAGCGTGGGAGGTGTGGACCTTGTTCAGGCCCAAAGCCATGACACCTGCTGGGGGTGACTATAGCCAAGCAGGGCAGGAATAAGATGGATAAGCATCTTTCTTAGTGCTGAAGGCAGACTCATTGCTGATGGGTTTACGTCAGTCTGCTGGATAGGTTTACGTTTGTTTGAGCTTCTTGGTGCATATGTAGAAACATACATAACATGTGATGTCAGACAATATATAAAACACAGGTAAAAATATATATCTGCCATAAAGGTGCAATATGTAGGAATCACTCCGCCATTTCCTGGTTGCTAAAATTCTAATAGTTTGCCTAATTTCATTTTATGTGTGAATAACAAGCGCTCAGAGTGTAGAGAATCATTGTACCATCTAAGCTGCTGGGAAATATATTTTCAATGACCAAACATATTATATTTTCAGCTGTTTCAAGGCCGAAAGTAAAAGACGCAGAAGAAAAAAAACCGAACCTTACAGGAAGTATAGAAATAGCACACATAGAACAGATCTACTGCTTCTTAGACTTGCTTTCAATATCACTGACCGATCTATAACCCACATTTCTATGTGAATTTGTTTGGATCGCCCAAAAAGTGACACATTGTATTAATACATGGAGGTAAATGCTGTTTTAGTTGAGTTGTTTGTATACACCACGGTTATCCTATCTCTGTTTCTTATAGATAGATAGATAGATAGATAGATAGATAGATAGATAGATAGATAGATAGATAGATAGATAGATAGATAGATAGATAGATAGATAGATACTTTATTGATCCCCGAGGGGGAAATTTCTATATATCCATGCATCAGTCCTTACGTTGTTTTTTTGGGGGGGAACAGTATACTGTATTTCAGGGGGAACTACCAGCAAAGAAAGAAGGAGGGATATAGTTGGTGGAAATAAAATAAATGCATTAATTCTGTTTTCTTTTCTCTCTTTCTTCCTTTTCTTTCCAGTTATGGTTCTGATCTCCGGTGTGAATTGGGTAAGGATAGAGCTGGATAGATGAGACTGAATGGGAGAGACTCAGCAGTCTTGCTCTATAGTAGGGGAGGGGAGTGGCACACAGAGATGTTCACAAGTCTTTGAAGTCAAATCTCAAGTCTTTTGGGGCCAAGTCTAAGTCAAGTCTCAAGTCTTTTAGGGCCAAGTCTAAGTCAAGTCTCAAGTCTTTTGGGGCCAAGTCTAAGTCAAGTCTCAAGTCTTTTAGGGCCAAGTCTAAGTCAAGTCTCAAGTCTTTTGGGGCCAAGTCTAAGTCAAGTCTCAAGTCTTTTGGGGCCAAGTCTAAGTCAAATCTCAAGTCTTTTAGGGCCAAGTCTAAGTCAAGTCTCAAGTCTTTTGGGGCCAAGTCTAAGTCAAGTCTCAAGTCTTTTAGGGCCAAGTCTAAGTCAAGTCTTAAGTCCCTTTTGGCAATGGCTTTCTGCCTGCTGTGTGTTAGGTCTATAAACCTTGCAAATGGTTTCCTACATTCCATAAATGTAAAGTTAGTTGCCAAACACTGTCATAATTATATAATTACAGCATATTATTTAAATATGACATGATTTCACATACTATGATAAACGATTGCTAACTTTTGCTTGTCTTAACAAGCTTAAGATAAACTTAAGATAAACGATAGCCAGATATGGAAACTCAGACTCGAGTTTCCATCTCTGGTGGCACACACCTCTGCACACACCCTCTAATAAAATCCTATCCCAAGCCCCCTGCAGCACTACTGGGAGAAGCATGTTGGTCTGTGTCAGGACCCTCTAGGGCGGAAGGTGTTTAACAGAAGTGTGTGTGTGTGTGTGTGTGTCTGTGTGTTTCAATTTGTCTGCGTGTGAGTGTTTGACCTTCTGTGTCTGCTTGTGTGTGTTTGACCTTCTCTGTCTGCGTGTGTGTGTTTGACCTTCTGTGTCTGTGTGTGTGTGTTTGACCTTCTCTGTCTGCGTGTGTGTGTTTGACCTTCTGTGTCTGTGTGTGTGTGTTTGACCTTCTGTCTCTGTGTGTGTGGGTTTAACCTTCTGTGTCTCTGTGTGTGTGTTTGACCTTCTGTGTCTGTGTGTGTGTGTTTGACCTTCTGTGTCTGTGTGTGTGTGTTTGACCTTCTGTGTCTGCGTGTGTGTGTTTGACCTTCTGTGTCTGCGTGTGTGTGTTTGACCTTCTGTGTCTGCGTGTGTGTATTTGACCTTCTGTGTCTGCGTGTGTGTATTTGACCTTCTGTGTCTGCGTGTGTGTATTTGACCTTCTGTGTCTGCGTGTGTGTGTTTGACCTTCTGTGTCTGCGTGTGTGTGTTTGACCTTCTGTGTCTGTGTGTGTGTGTTTGACCTTCTGTGTCTGTGTGTGTGTGTGTGTGTGTGTGTGTATGTGTGTGTGTGTTTGACCTTCTGTGTCTCTGTGTGTGTGTGTGTGTTTGACCTTCTGTGTCTCTGTGTGTGTGTTTGACCTTCTGTGTCTCTGTGTGTGTGTTTGACCTTCTGTGTCTCTGTGTGTGTGTGTGTGTGTGTGTTTGACCTTCTGTGTCTCTGTGTGTGTGTGTGTGTGTGTGTGTGTGTTAGACTATGTGTGTCTCCCTGTCGGTCTCTGCCTGTTCATGTGTGTGCGGTAGGGTTGTAACCATAGGCACACGATGACATACAGGCAATAGGGGGCAGGGTGGTGGGTCGGGTAACCACTAAGCACTGTTCTGCAGCCCTTCAGGTGCGTGATAAAGTCAGGGCTGTGTGGGGGTATTTCTGCATTTCACTGTGATGGGAGGGTATGGGTGAGTGGGGGTGCAAGGGCGGTGGAGGGGTGCGTGGTTCTGCTCAAGTGAGCCTGAAGAATGCCTGTGGATCCTGCAGGAGAGAATGAGCTCCTTTCATCACATGTAGCCCGGGGTCCCCCCTCCCCCTTCTCCTGCTTCTCCTCGACCTCCTCCCTTTCTCTCAGGAAACATTAATAAAAAATTGGATGCAGGCGGGCTGCTTCTCTCTCTCTCTCTCTCTCTCTCTCTCTCTCTCTCTCTCTCTCTCTCTCTCTCTCTCTCTCTCCCTTTCCCTCTCCCTCTCTCTCTCACTCAATCCCTATCAGAGGCAGCAGGCGCTCAGGCAACAGGTCCTGTATTTAGAAGGCATCGCAATTAGCAATAATGGCTTCCAGTTTGTCCCTGCCTTGCGTCATCGCTTTGATGGCCTGGCCCCTGATTGAGTGGGCTGGGGGGAATACCAGAGAATTTCCATCTCTGATTGGTAGGAGGACGCAGGGAAAGGGGAGGGGTGAACATTAAACAACAACGATCTCAGGATCATGAAGCCATGGATGCGTCCCAAGTGGCACCCTATTCCCTATATAGTGTACGGTCAAAAGCAGTGCACTATATAGTGTCATGGTTTGGAGGTAGGACACGAGGCGCTGAGCAGTAATATATAGACATTCCTTTATTGTCTTCACAAAACAACAAACAAGGAGACGAACTGGTGTGCAACAACTAAAACTAATCAACTTAAATAGGATCCCCAATTAGAGACAACGCAGGGCAGCTGCCTCTAATTGGGGACCAACAAACACCGAACATAGAGATGCCTAGAGGCACCTCTTCTGTCAAGTCCTGACCCCATCCACCAGCCAAACATAGAGATGCCTAGAGGCACCTCTTCTGTCAAGCCCTGACCCCATCCACCAGCCAAACATAGAGATGCCTAGAGGCACCTCTTCTGTCAAGCCCTGACCCCATCCACCAGCCAAACATAGAGATGCCTAGAGGCACCTCTTCTGTCAAGCCCTGACCCCATCCACCAGCCAAACATAGAGATGCCTAGAGGCACCTCTTCTGTCAAGCCCTGACCCCATCCACCAGCCAAACATAGAGATGCCTAGAGGCACCTCTTCTGTCAAGCCCTGACCCCATCCACCAGACAAACATAGAGATGCCTAGAGGCATCCCTACGGTCAGGACCTGACATATAGGGAATAATGTGTCATTTGGGGCACATTACATGTCTTGCATGTTCCTTTTGAGTCATATTCTTCATGTAAGTGTCTACTGATATTGCAGACTTTTGAAGAAACAATGAATGATTTGATAGCTTTCTCTTCCTGGCACTGTTTGATGTGAATTAATTGTGTGAGTTACAGCGTTTGAGGCAGGTATTTGATGGACATTGTGGAGGTGGACAGACTACAGGGCTGTGGATATCAGGGGTCTACAGTGCAGGGCTGTGGATATCAGGGGTCTACAGTGCAGGGCTGTGGATATCAGGGGTCTACAGTGCAGGGCTGTGGATATCAGGGGTCTACAGTACAGGGCTGTGGATATCAGGGGTCTACAGTGCAGGGCTGTGGATATCAGGGGTCTACAGTGCAGGGCTGTGGATATCAGGGGTCTACAGTGCAGGGCTGTGGATATCAGGGGTCTACAGTGCAGGGCTGTGAGGGTACCGTGATGGTGTTGGTAAGTCTCCTAATTCCACTTAAGTCTTTCTCTCTGGTGGTTATCCAAACTGACCTCCCCTCTCCACTCGTCCCTCTTCCCTCACCTCTTTCTCCCCTCTCCCCTCTCCCCTCTACCCCTCTCTGCCCTCTACCTCCCTCGCCCCCCTCTCAACTGCCCCTTCCAGTCCTCTGGGATCAGGTTCACTGTGCTTCTCAGGGCGGAACCCTTTGAACACACACACACACTCACACACAAACACACAAGCACAGAAAAATACCCCACACCACTTAGGTGCTAATGTTGCTTGAAACCCAGTGCGGTTCAAGAGAGAGAGAGAGAGAGAGAGAGAGAGTCACGTTCCCCCCTCTGTGTGACTTAAATGGACTTATCTCTGCCAGCGAGGTGTCTCTTTGTGTCTCCAAGATGAGGACTGAGAGAGGGAGAGAGATCCATCCCAGCCAGGGCAGAGACACTCAGAGGTGGGCAGAGAGTAGCCGAGGGGTGGGCTGGTGGGGTGGGACCACCTGCGTAGCCCTCTTCACTGTGGGATTATGCGGGCACACAAAGCAGCGCAGGGAGGAGGCCAAGGCTAAGGGGGGGGCAGAGCGATGGGAGAGTGAGCGGCGTGGAAAGCGAAGCTGGCGTGAGTGCCAGGGGCTTGCCACATACTGTACCCAACACACCCCCACCCTCCTGGCCCACTCCCCACTCCCAGGACCCCCTCTTCCACCCCCCTACCTCCGCTCCCTGTTCCCTTTACCCTGCATTGGTTCCATGCTGCACGGCTGCCAGTAGCCCTTTGAGGGGACGGCTGCTGGGGCCGCCTCACAGAGGTGGGTGCCCTTTCACATTTAAAACAGCCCCGTCTGAACGCCACAACACCACGTCAGTGCGGTCACACATTCAATGCCTGGTCACACGCTCACACAGTGTTCCCACCGGCAGTTGGTGACAGCGTGTAGGTCAGCGTGAGAGCCGTGAGATAAGACCATGATGACTCTGTCCTCTTGTAACCCCAAGACTTTTAACTATTGGTCCCAAGACCAGGTAATGTTGATGACTGCAAATGTCCGACTCTGAGATCAGGGTTGGGGTCAATTCTATTTCAATGTAGGCAATTCAGGAAGTAAACTGAAATTCTAATTTAAATTGAGGAAAATTGCAAATTGGAATTTGAGTTTCAGTTTAAGCTACGTCATGAATTGACTGAATTTAAAAGGAATTGACCCCAATCCTGTGTAAGTCACCGTATTCAAAAGTATCTCATCTGACCCACAAAGATAATCTGGTCGTTTCATTCAGCAATGGCCGAACTAGCTTTTGGAGGAAAAATAAATAAAAAGTTTCCTGATTATACCGTTTGTTTAGACAAGAGGAACTTGACAAAGCTGCAATGTAGTAGATGCAAACGCATAGTTTCACGGAGAGAGAGAGAGAAAGAGAGAGAGAGCGAGAGAGAGAGAGAGACCAGAGAAAGAGGCTCCCTCATGCTGGCTGTCCCTAGATCATCACTTTTTATTTGTTTTTCAGACACCATTATCCAGGATGCTTTGGGCCAAGCTTATTTTCCTACCCATTTATGGTGTTACAATAGATAGGACCTCAACATTAGAGCCATAGTGTGTTTATCATAGCAACGTCCTTACGTTGGGTCTCCTGAGGACAAAATCCCACATATGATGATAACCCTACAGTCATCACTATTACTACAGCAAGTTGGCTTTCAAACAGTGGATTCACAGGTATCAAACTATATATTTGATGTTGACTTGTGGAGAAATAACCAACCATGTGTTAGTGTTAGTGTTTTTCTTCTTGGACTATTTCGTGGTCGGTCTGCCAGACAAAGGTAAGATACTTTTATCCGCCTTTTGTTCAATTGGACAAATCTTCTGGTTTGGGAAGAATATAGGCTACTATATTTGAAAAAAATGTCTGCCTAACATTTTTCTCCATCATGGCCAGACTTGTTTGTAGTAGTAGTTCCTCAGTGAGAAGATACCCACACATCTGTGAGTCGCGGCCCATGAGTGGAAGCGACCATTAATGATTGGTTACTTTCCCACTGTCGTCCTCTTTGTCGCTAGGCAGATTAATAGCTCTTCCTGGTTAATAATTCCAGCCCTGTTTATTTGTGGTTTAGCTGAACCACGACTGACCCTCTGGTCCTGAGTCAATGTGTAAGGACTTCTCTTTTCACTACAGCCAGCCTTTAAAACAAATAATTGTCGAGATGTTTTTCCTCTTTAAGCTGATGCGGGCTATTAGCCGAGCGAGACTAGCACCTTCCTCTATGTCTGGGCCACGTCACCTTTTGATGGAGTAGTCCTCTATGTCCTCCGTGAGTCCCACCCCCTGTCCCCTCTCCCCTCTCCCCAAAGAAAGGTATGTGAAACACGTGTAGACCTCAGCACTTTTGGGACCCATAAGGTGGTGACCAAACAGAGAGAGAAGAGAAGGAAGACAGTGGGAGAACCTGCGCTTCTCAGGCTCTGGTTTGAATGGGGTGTTTTTTTAGGTATTCATTGTGGCCTCTCTTTTAAGTCTGGGTTTTATTTTCTGAGGCGTGGGGGGAGCCGGCAGCTTGGCGTGGGTCTCTGCTGTCTCGCGTCACATAGCGATCCCCGCCGCTCTCCGGGCTACTCTGACATTCTAATCATAACCTAGTGGCAGGAGCTTTGTGCGGACCCCTGGAGGCCGCTTGGGGCGGGGCTCCGACCGCTCACACTCCCTTTGTGCTGGAGGGAAGCAACCAGGAGATTAAAAGGAATGACATAAAGGGAGTTGAGAAATGTATTTCACTTTCTGCCGCATGGGCCCTTACTGGCAAGAAGATAGCAGGGGTGGTGACAGGATAGTGTTTGCCTGCCAGGGAGTGTGTGTGGGGTTGGGTGGGGGATGTGTGTGGGTGTGTCTGCGTGTGATCTTCTGTGCGTGTGTGTATGTGTGTGTGTGTGTGTGTGTGTGTGTGTGTGTGTGTGTGTGCATATACTTGTGGGTTTTGTATGCGTGTGTATGTGTATACATCGGAAAGTATTCAGACCTCTTGACTTTTTCCACATTTTGTTACGTTACAGACTTATTCTAAAATGTATTAAATTGTTTTTCCCCCTTGTCAATCTACACACAATACCCCATAATGACAAAGCAAAAAAAATTTTTTAGACATTTTGGCAAATAAATATATATAAAAAAAATGATTTATCACATTTACATAAGTATTCTGACCCTTTACTCAGTACTTTGTTGAAGCACCTTTGGCAGCAAATACAGCCTTGCGTCTTCCTGGGTATGATGCTACAAGCTTGGCACACCTGTATTTGGGGAGTTTCTCCCATTTTTCTCTGCAGATTCTCTCAAGCACTTTCAGGTTAGACGGGGAGCGTCGCTGCACAGCTATTTTCAGGTCTCTCCAGAGATGTTCAATCGAGTTGAAGTCCGGGCTTTGGCTGGGCCACTCAAGGACATTCAGAGCCTTAACCCTGAAGCCCCTCCTGCGTTGTCTTGGCTGTGTGCTTAGAGTTGTTGTCCTGTTGGAAGGTGAACCTTCGCCCCAGTCTGAGGTCCTGAGTGCTCTGGAGCAGGTTTTCATCAAGGAGCTCTCTGTACTTTGCTTTGTTAATCTTTCCCTCGATCCAGACTAGTCTCCCAGTCCCTGACGCTGAAAAACATGCCCAGAGCATGATGCTGCCATCACCATGCTTCAACGTAGGGATGGTGCCAGGTTTCCTCCAGACGTGACACTTGGCATTCAGGCCAAAGAGTTCAATCTTGGTTTCATCAGACAAGAGAATCTTGTTTCTCATGGTCTGAGAGTCCTTTAGGTGCCTTTTTGGAAAACTCCAAGCGGGCTGTCATGTGCCTTTAACTGACGAGTGGCTTCCGTCTGGCCACTCTACCATAAAGGCCTGATCGGTGGAGTGCTGCAGAGATTGTTGTCCTTCTGGGTGGTTCTCCCATCTCCACAGAGGAACATCCATGACCAAGGCACTTCTCCCTCGATTGCTCAGTTTGGCTGGGTGGCCAACTCTAGGAAGAGTCTTGGTGGTTCCAAACTTCTTCCATTTAAGAATGATGGATGCCACTGTGTTCTTGGGGACCTTCAATGCTGCAGAAATGTTTTGATACCCTTCCCCAGATCTGTGCCTCGACACAATCCTGTCTCGGAGCTCTTTGGACAATTCCTTCGACCTCATGGCTTGGTTTTTGCTCTTACATGCACTGTCAACTGTGTGACCTTATATAGACAGGTGTGTGCCTTTCCAAATCATGTCTAATCAATTGAATTTACAACAGGTGGACTCCAATCAAGTTCTAGAAACTCAAGGATGATCAATGGAAACAGGACGCACATGAGCTCAATTTCGAGTCTCATAGCAAAGGGTCTGAATACTTATGTAAATAAGGTATTTCTGTTTTAAATTTTTTATGAATTTGCTAAAATGTCTAAACCTGTTTCACGTCTCATTATGGGGTGTTGTGGGTAGATTGGTGAGGAAAAATGTCATCCGAAATGTGGATAAAGGGAAGGGGTGCAAATTCTTTCCAAATGCACTGTATATGAATGTGTAAATACGTGTGTGTTCCATGTGTGGGCCTCTGTTTGTGTGTGAAAGTGTCTCAGTGTGTATTAAGAGGGAGAGGCTCCTATTTGGCAAGGGAAGGGGGCAGTAAATGACAGTTTACTTCCTGATGCTTCGGTAGGCTAATGTTCCATTTACGTCAGCTTTCCCCAGCTGACAGGCCAGGGACCTTAGGGATTATTAGAGCAACATGCCTACACGACTCATTTCTTCACAGGATCCCTATATATATATATTTATGTAAACAGCAATACCACTTCATAAGACGACACACAATACAGTTGCTCTTCTTCTACTCAATCATATGCACTACTGACAACAATGGTATTTCTAACGGATCAAATCGTAATATTGCCATTATCAAAAGGTAAGAGGAAACAGTACATGTTTTAATGCAAAACCACTGATTATATGTTCTCTCTGATTTACATATTGCTTACAATCGGTTCATCAACAAATATGCAAATGAGTTAGCCATGCCAGTCAAAAGAGTCAAGTGATTTGTCTTGAGAGTCCTGTATTGCCGACAGAGGATCGCTTGAACAGACAGCTGTCGCTCACACCCTCCTCTCCATCGCTCAGAACCCCTGCTGTTATGTAATAAATGTTCTTGTACATAATCAATTTGTAATGGCTCAGGGGCATCTCCCTGATTCAGCCTGTTTAAGGAGACAAAGTGAGAGAAGAGAAGGAGCAGCCTCGGGAATGTGGCGAGAGTGAGGGGAGAGGAGTGAGGGGAGATGAGTAAGGGGAGAAGAGTGAGGGAAGAAGAGTGAGTGAAGAAGAGGGAGGGGAGAAGAGTGAGGGGAGAAGAGTGAGGGAAGAAGAGGGAGGGGAGAAGAGTGAGGGAAGAAGAGTGAGGGAATAAGAGGGAGGGGAGAAGAGAGAGGGGAGAAGAGAGGGGGTCCGCCAGAGAAAGTCCTGTGGCATAAATCGTATTCATGGTTGACAGAGTGGTCATGGGGATCAGAGGAGGGTCTTCTTCTCTCTGAAGGGGGAGATGATGCATTATGGGGGCCCGCCGTGGGCCCTCTTTGTGCCCTAACAGCAGGTAGCAGTGGACTGTCAGGTCAACTCTGGGCTGGGGCCCAGCTTGCCACTTCTAACCCTCCTCTTTTTCTCTGTCTGTGCAGACACTCTCTCTTCCTGGTATGTGTGGGGGGCGGGAGGCAGTGGGGTGGGGAGTGTGTGGACTGTGTGTGTGTGTGTGTGTGTGTGTGTGTGTGTGTGTGTGTGTGTGTGTGTGTGTGTTTGTGTGTGTGTGTGTGTGTGAATCATGAGGTGGAGACTGACTTTTATGAACCCCTTAGCTATCCCCAAATGTAGTCCTCCTGCAAATAAAAATGTCAACACACTGACATTCCTGAGTTGAATTCTGAAGGTCTGTCATAGATAGCTTTTCCCTATTTCCGATAGCTACATCGCCAAAGAGAAACACTCACTCTTCTATGCAAACCTCACATACAGTGGGAAAAGTACTGGAGACTGAGAGAGGATTGAGTTTTTTCAATAGCAGCTTTAAACACACCAGGAATGCACTGTATTGCTGTCAGAGGTGAAAGCGGCCATCATAACAGCTCATTGTGACTGAACTATGCCTATTACCATGCCTAGGCTAAGTATTCATATTGTAGGGTCACTCGCTCGACTCACACACTCCTATTGATTCCCACTCTTTTCTCTCTGTCTCTTCCCCATAGTAACTGGAGCCTTCTCCCGGCGGGAGGCTCGCTGTGCTCTGCGGCTGCAGAATGGAGCTGCCCACTTAGCGCAGAGGCTAATCAAATAACTGCCCCAGCGTGGTGCCCAGCGTGAGTGTCCTCCCAACGGGAGCTTGACCGGGGGCTGCAGGTACCTTTCATCCAGCCTGGCAGGCGAGCTCCAGCGTCCTGCTGCTGGAAATTTGTCGTCTCCCTCTGGGTCCCTTTCTGGGAGTGTCAGGCGCAGGGCCCCTGATGAGAGATTTGTTGATATGATAACTCGATTAGGCACCAGGATGGATGACGCAGTGGCAGAGAGCCAGCCAGCGGCGCCCAGGGAGGACCTGATCCCACCTTAACCTCTCCTCAGGAGACCAGCATTCTCCACCTGCCCTCGGCTAATCACTGACACAGGGCAGCACTTTGGCCAGAGGAAGGGCTGGCTAGGGTCAGGGCTGGGGTTAGGGTCCAGGGCCCAGTTAGATATGAAGCATGGCTGGATGGCAAGGCATCAACTTTAACTGGAACATCCAAAGTGCATTCAGTGTTATTTCTGCTTTACAACGTTTTTGTGAATGAAGCAGAATAAGACCTTACCTAATTTTATTGTATATTCCAATCATCTTCCCTGGAGAAATCCTCACAAATGACAGTATAGTTATGGGAATTCCTCATCCTGCATTTCAAGGTGATTTCAAAATATGGGTGACATCTTTGGCATGTGACTGAATCCTCCAATATCCTCATTACTGCTCTGCTATATGGGCGCTTCGACTAACTCTGGTTTATTGTGCATTTAAAAAAATAATAATAATATTGAACCTTTAGTCAATTAAGAACAAATCTGATTTACAATGGCTGCCTTTGGGAAGTCAGACGTGCATAAGACTGGTTTATATCAGTCATATAAAAGTTAACATTTCTAGACCAAGATGGGAACCATATTGACGAAAGCCACTGTATTACTGTTCCTGTGATCTTTTCACTCATCTCTTTTGCACTGAGCTTGGTTCTTCAGTGAGGCTCAACGGAGGCTCCTAGATGAACTGAGATGAACTGAGATATCCTTCAACCCTCCAGGGCTTCATTAGCTAGCCCAGAGGTGCCCTCAGTGGGCCTCAGCATGCCAAACAACTTTGGACACAATACTTACTCTGTCTCTCCTCAAGCTATTTGCGGTGTGGCGTACTGGGGCCACTCAGTCAATTAAGTTCACATCTCTGCTTGGGCCAACAACGGATTGTGGCGATATGTGAACGCTAAAGACCAAACAGGAGCCTCCCCTTTCCAGCCCCGGTCATTGAGGAGCTTCAGAAAGGACACCAAACAAAGGCCGGCCCCTCTGTGTCTCGATGACTCCTCTCTTTGTCGCCTCCTCTGCCCCCATAAAGGAATAGGGATGCTCTTGTTTGCCCAGGAGGTGGTTTAATGGCCCTGGGTGGAACAATGGCGCCACATTCAAGCCCGCCAGAAGGGCTCATTATATGGGGCCGTCCCAAAGCGCGGGGTCCCGGGACGTTCCCACTGGGGCCGGGGGTGAATGGTGGCGATGGGCGGGGAGGGTCGCCGAGAGGGAGAAAGGGGCCATTGAGGTGACAAGCAGGTTCCATCTGCCCCCAGTGCCTCCTCACCTTGCATCTCGACAGGAAGGGTCTCTCAGCTCACAATGGGCAAATTTAGTGTGTCGGGGTGGCTTAAAATGCTCACTTTAGAATTGGCTATTGAGGGAAATATCAATACCGCGAACCACGGAATGGAGCATTCATCCACTCCGGCCCCCTTCCCATTGAGCAAGTTCCTTTTCCTTTCAGCCACTTTCTCCTTTTTGCTCCATTCAAGGCGCTTCTCTCATCCCCAAAACTTCAGGCCACGCTATTTTTCCCATACCTTGCAAAGGGGCGGATGACAAGAATTAAGTTAGTTCTGCCCCGGCCCTCGGTTTTGTCCTCTCTCAGCCATGGCAGGTATCACGGGCAGGAATGAATGGATCATCAATCAAAAGCAGCTCTCTGATGGTTTGGCACCAGAGCGAAGGCCCTCAGTGTCTGATATGAGGTAGTAGCAGTAGACCTTAGTGTCGACAGGCCAAAGTCTAACTTCAAGTGTGTATCTTAGACTTGTGTGTAAATCGTACGCTGATAAGAGTTCCAGTAAAGTTTGAGTAACAAACTTGCAAGACTATGGTCATGATTTGGCTCCAAGTGACTGGACCAAGACCATGTAGGCTTCAAGTGGATACAAAGCATGTCATATATCATCTTGAAATTAAAAATAATGTCTGCTTTGCATGTGTGCGACATCACATAATTGACCGTTTGATCAGGTTTTAACGGTGCTATGCCACAGCACACATGATGTAGGCCTACCGTATCCTCATTCCCCCATTGAACATATTCATCTAATTTGACTCTCTCCTATGTAGCTACAGTGTGTTATAAGCTATTGTCTTATAAGTTCTTATTAGAAAACTTAACTACCAGGAGGGAATCAGCTTAGACATAGGAAATGAAATGATGTCAAACACACGCTTGACTTAGCTTACACATGTTTTTTTTAGTTAGTGCACACACCCATACACACACAAACACATTAAAGATGCCTGGTATACTACAGAATTGCAAATAGCCTGCAAATATGTCAATGTTTGCGTGACTAGCAACTTTCTTCCTTTTTTGGGGGACAGGGTCTATGCGCTACATAGCCTCTGCCCAGGTCCTCATCCCAGTCCTCGGGAGGTGAAGGTCTAGGGGGGTGGCAGGACTCCTCCACCTCCGCTCTCCTCTTCCTGGGGACTGGGCTGACCCTAGCCAGGGTGGCTTCTGCTCTCCTCTTCCCAGCCCTCTTCACCAGGGTTAGTGGTTGGGTCGTGGGTGGTTTGGGATAGTCTGGTTTGGTGAGCGATGGGGCTTCCCATGGGGAAAACCCAGCAGGGGCCATAGGCCGCAGGGAGACGGGCAGCCGCCCAGGGGCCGTATTGCACCCGTGTTGCGCCAGGCTGTGTGTGTGTGTCTTTGTGTGGACTTCTATGTCTATGTGTGTGTTTCTGTCTGTCTGTTTGTGTGTATGTGTCTATGTGTGTGTTTCTATATCTATGTGTCTGTGGGAGTTTGCGGGGCTCACCAGATGCCTCAGCTCCCAGAACTCTTAGCGGGGTGCCAGTGAACTGGTGAAGTCCTGCTGTGCCACTATAGAGACTACATACATCTCACTGAGGGGAGCCCCTAACTTCCCTCATTACCCCACACATTAGTCTTTCCTGTTGGACCCAGCCTGGGAGGCAGTGATGTAAAGTAACTAAGTAAAAATACTTGGAAGTACTTCTTAAGTACGTTTTTGGGGTATATGTACTTTACTTTACTATTAATATTTTTAATAACTTTTACTTTTACTTCACTACATTCCTAAATAAAATAATGTACTTTTACTCCATACATTTCCCCTGACACCCAAAAGTACTTGTTATATTTCGATTGATCAGGCAGGACAGCAATATGGTCCAATTCACGCACCTATCAATATCAATATCATCCCTACTGCCTCTGATCTGGCAGACTCACTAAACACAAATACTGCTTTTGTAAATTATGTCTGAGTGTTGGAGTGTGCCCTTGGCTGTCCATTCTTTTTTTAAACAAGACAATTGTGCCGTCTGCTTTGCTTAATACTTGGGAGCCAGGCCCACCCACTGGGGAGCCAGGTCCAGCCAATCAGAATGTGTTTTTCCCCACAAAAAGGCATGGTTACACATGGTCTGTAGTTATGAGGCCAGATCGACGTACTGTCAAATTCTCTAAAACGATGTTGGAGGCGGCTTATGGTAGAGAAATAAGCATTAAATTCTCTGGTAACAGCCCTGGTGGACATTCCTGCAGTCAGCATGCCAATTGCATGCTCTCTCAACATTTGAGACATCTGTGGCATTTTGTTGTGTTACAAAATTGCACATTAATCAGCTTCTTGATATGCCACACCTGTCAGGTGGATGGATTATCTTGGCAATAGAGAAATGCTCACTAACAGGGATGTAAACAAATTTGTGCACAAAATATGAGAGAAATAAGCTTTTTTGTGTGTATGGGATCTTTTATTTCAGCACATGAAACTTGGGACCAACACTTTACATGTTGCGTTTATGTTTTTGTTCAGTATAGTATTTTACTGGGTGACTTTCACTTTTACTTCAGTAATTTTCTACTAAAGTATCTTTAGTTTTACTGAAGTATGAGACTTGCTGGGTGGTGGGTGACATGGTGAAGTGTCCCAGGGTGAAGTGTTCATGGTGGGATATCCACGGTGGAAGAATGTCTAGAGGTTAGGTTGCTTTATCTGGCTCTGTGGGAACCTATGTTCTCACTTCAAGCACTGGAGTGGTCCACATTCAAAGGCTTCTGAGACTCTTCTGTGTTTGATTGTTTTGATAGTTGTCCCAATTTAGTTTCCCTAAAATCAAAGCCAATTAACACAGTAATAAATAATATATATCGTAGGTACTAGCTGATTTTGTATGTTAATGACATATTAGTGTTAGATAGTAGAATAGCAACATTTGGTCCTACCCAAATGTGTTTCAAATAATTTACGTTTATTGGTCGCCTACACAGTTTAGCGGATGTTATAGTGGAGGCAAGGAAATGCTCTTAACAGTGCGGTAAAATGTCAAACCAGTACACAAATAATACAAAACTAAAATCAAGAAATGTCCTAACGAATCCAATGAGCAACCCCAATAACACTGTGTCAGTAATCCAAATGCAGTCTATGCGAATATACACCGAAAATATGTATTAAGAATGACACGTACAGCAGTAGATATACTGAACAGAAATGTCAACTCAACATGTAAAGTGTTGGTCCCATGTTTCATGAGCTGAAATAAAAGATCCCAGAAATGTTACATACGCACAATTTTTTTTATTTCTCTCTAATTTTGTGCACAAATTTGTTTACATCCCTGTTAGTGAGCATTTTTCCTTTGCCAAGATAATCCATCCACCTAATGTGTGGCATGTCAAGATACTGATTAAAAAGCATGCTCATTACACAGGTGCACCTTGTGCTGGGGACATTAAAAGGCCATTCTAAAATGTGACATTTTGTCACACAACACAATGCCACAGATGTCTCAAGTTTGGACGGAGCATGCAATTGGCATGACTGCAGGAATGTCCACCAGAGCTGTTGCCAGAGAATTGATTGTTAATTTCTCAGAACCTCCACATCCGGCTTCTTCACCTGCAGGATCGTCTGAGACCAGCCACCCAGACCGCTGATGAAACTAAGGAGTATTTCTGTCTGTAATAAAGCCTGACTCCCCAGTGGGTGGGCCTGGCTCCCAAATACTTTAGGTGGACCTATGCCCTCCCAGGCTCACCCATGACTGTGCCCCTGCCCAGTCATGGGAAATCCATAGATTATGGCCTAATTCATTTATTTCAATTGACTGATTTCATTATATGAACTGAAACTTTAGCATGTTGCGTTTATATTTTGTTCAGTATATTAAGAGTCAGCTACACTTTATATACAAATTTATGTGGACACTCCAGCACAAGCAACATCAAGAAATGTTAGTCGGGAGCTTCATGAAATGGGTTTCCATGGCCGAGCAGCCACACACAAGCCTAAGATCAACATGCACAATGCCAATCATCGGCTGGAGTGGTGTAAATCTCGCCGCCATTGGACTCTGGAGCAATGGAAACACTTTCTCTGGAGCAGTGAATCACGCTTCACCATCTGGCAGTCCGACGGACAAATATGGGTTTGGTGGATGCCAGGAGAATGCTACCTGCCCCAATGCATAGTGCCAACTGTAAAGTTTGGTGGAGGAGGAATAATGGTCTGGGGCTGTTATTCATGATTCGGGCCCCTTAGTTCCAGTGAAGGGAAATCTTAACGCTACAGCATACAATGACATTCTAGATGATTCTGTGCTTCCAACTTTGTGGAAACCCCATCAAACACCTTTGGAATTCATTGGAACACCGACTGCGAGTCAGGCCTAATCGCCCAACATCAGTACCGACCTCACTAATGCCCGTGGCTGAATAGAAGCAAGTCCCCACCTAAATGTTCCAACATCTAGTGGAAAGCCTTCCCAGAAGAGTGGAGGCTGATATAGCAGCAAAGGGGGGACCAACTCCATATTAATGGACATGATTTTGGAATGAGATGTTTGATGAGCAGGTGTCCATGTAGTGTATGTCAAGAATACAGTATATAAATACGTGGTGTGTATAAACAGTCTAACAAAAATACAATGTACAGTGGTAGATACATTAGAATGAGACTACAGTATATACAGCGGGTGAAATAAGTATTGAACACGTCACCATTTTTCTCAGTAAATATATTTCCAAAGGTACTATTGACGCGACTAGTTTCTCCATACAGGAGGTGTCTTGAAGCTGTCATTACCAACAAAGGCTTTTGTACAAAGTATTAAATAAATCAGTAAGTGTGTTCAATACTTTTTCCCTGTGTCATTTCATATTATTACACATAACTTAATTTCTGAACTTATTTGTTTTGGTTTCTTTGTATGTATGGATTACTTGGGTTGTTACCAACATCTGGTGAAAATGTCATGTCAATAGCACCTTTGGAAATATATTTACTGAGAAAAATGGTGACGTGTTCAATACTTATTTCACCCGCTGTAAGTACACAGTTTGAAAAACCATAGAAAAGAAACAAGAAGTGTCCAGTGTTTAATGTCTCTCTATACATGGGCCTGTGTTTGTGTGTATGGACGTATGCGTCTGTGAGTGTATGTGGGAGTGTAGAGTCTGCATGTGTATGAGGTGTGTGTGTGTGTGAGCTTGTGTGTGTGTTTTGTATTTTGTATGAGTGAGTGTGTGAGAGTATGTGTGCAAAAAAGTTTCTAAGGTGCAGTACCGGGCCCACTAGACGGCTGTTTTAACAGTCTGAAGGCTTGGTGATAGAAGCTGTTTCCAAGCCTCTTGGTCACGGCTCTGATGCACCTGTGCCGTCTGCCAGACGGTAACAGAGTGAACAGTTTGTGGCCCGGGGGGCTGAGGTCCTTAATGATCTATTTGACCTTCCTTCGACACCGAGTGCTGTAAATGTCCTTGAGGTCAGGCAGTGTGCCCTCGATGGTGCGTTGGACTGACCACACCACCCTCTGAAGAGCCATGCAGTTGAGGACAGTACCGTTGCCGTACCAGGTGGTTATGCAGCGCGACAGAATGCTCTCAATGGTGCATCTGTAGAAGTTCGTGAGGGTCTTAAGGGCCCTGTCAAATTTCATCAGCCGCCTTAGTTTGAAGAGGCGCTATTGTCCACGATCAGCTCCTTGGTTTTGTTGACGTTGAGGTAGAGGTTAAAATCCCCAGCCACAATGAACACAACTTCTGGGTGTGCTAACAGAAGAAAATTCCCTTAGGAGATAATGGGGTCAACATTTTATTGTCAGGAACTCCAGAGCTTTTCGACATTTATGTGGTCACACCAATAGTTGCTGATTCAAAGATTGGCAGTGATTCAACTGTGACTGATTGCGTTTCATAACTGAACTGAAATGTCAAAGCATATAGTAGTGACGGTATAAGTTTGTGGGAGGTATGCGCATAAAAAAAAAACAAGAAAAGAGGGAGGCAGGTGTACTTTGAAATCGCCTCCAAAGAAAAAGCAGAGCTTTTTAAAATGATGAAAGGCTTTTGTTTTTGGAAGGGCACATTTCAGTGATGATACCACCGAGATTCTGTTCTTCCAAGAAAGGAAAAATAGACATCAAAGGTCACTCTTTTCTGCCTCTCTCTTTTTCCTTCCCTCGCTTTCAACATCATCACCCTCACTTGGAGCCATCCATCGCTGGAGATTATATAACCCCAAATATTATTCTTATGTAGGCCTGGCTAGCTACCGGATCTGAAAATGAAGAAGAAGAAGAAGAAGAAGTATGAGAGAGAGAGAGAGAGAGAGAGAGAGAGAGAGAGAGAGAGAGAGAGAGAGAGAGAGAGAGAGAGAGAGAGAAGAGAGAGAGAGAGAGAGAGAGAGAGAGAGAAATAGAAAGAGGAAATAAACCACAAGGCCTGGCCGTGGATAAATCCATAGGTTGCTGCTTGGTTTTGCATGAAAGAAGCAGGTGTCTCTCTGAGGAGAGTGAGTGGTGCTTCAGTTGAATACAGCCAGGAGGTATGGAGAGCAGAGCAGCAGAAGCACCAGAATGCCAAATGATGAAAGAGCAGCGCCTGGCAACCAGGGAGGTTTAAGCCGAAACCAAAAAGCTGAGCAGAGAAAAAAATGGAAAAAAGAGAGAAAAAACCCAGCTCGCTTTTAAACTTAAAACAATTTTTCCTACTACTATTTTTTTCACGTGTCAGATTTTCCAGCATTGGTGCGAGCAGGGTTGGTTTACAAGCGCCCGCGCCACAGCCTTAGAGCAAGAGGAGCTCCTCATGGGGGACGGAGGAAGGAGGAGGAGGGGGAGGTGGATGGGCATGGAGAAGGTGGGATGTAGGAGGTGGGTTTGAATGTGGTCTGGCCATGGGTCCCTCTAGCCCCCCTGGGTTGTGGATCAACCCCTGGAGCAGAACACACTGATTCAGAGGAGACATAGTCTTACTGGATGGGCTGATGTGTGGAGGGGTCACATGCTAAGGGTTGACCCATGCTCTCTAGCAGGGAATTTGGTGTGATCAACACTTTTAATAACGTCTTTAGTCCTCCCTTTTCTATTCAGTTTGTGTAAGGATATAATGTACTTCCAGAATGTATACAGTAGCAGTCAAAAGTGTTGACACACCTACTCATTCCAGGGTTTTTCTTTATTTGTACTATTTTCTATATTGTAGAATAATAATGAAGACATCACAACTATGAAATAACACATATGGAATCATGTAGTAACCCAAAAGTGTATTTTATATTTTATATTCTGCAAAATAGCCATCCTTTGCCTTGATGACAGCTTTGCACACTCTTGGAATTCTCTTTCACCTGGAAAGCTTTTCCAACAGTCTTGAAGGAGTTTCCACATATGCTGAGCACTTGTTGGCTGCTTTTCCTTCACTCTGTGGTCCAACTAATCCCAAACCATCTCAATTGGGTTGAGGTCGGGTGATTGTGGAGGCCAGGCCATCTGATGCAGCACTCCATCACTCTCCTTCTTGGTCAAATAGCCCTTACACAGCCTGGAGGTGTGTTGGGTCATTGTCCTGTTGAAAAACAAATGATAGTTCCACTAAGTGCAAACAAGATGGGAATAAATCACAGACAGTCCCATCAGCAAAGCACCCCCACACCATAACACCTCCTCCTCCATGCTTCACGGTGGGAACCACACATTCATTCACCAATGGACAGATTTCCACCGGTCTAATGTCCATTGCTCGTGTTTCTTGGCCCAAGCAAGTCTCTTCTTCTTATTGGTGTCCTTTAGTAGTGGTTTATTTGCAGCAATTCGACCATGAAGGCCTGATTCACACAGTCCCCTCTGAACAGTTTATGTTGAGATATGTCTGTTACTTGAACTCTGTGAAGCATTTATTTGGGCTGCAATCTGAGGTGTAGTTAACTCTAATGAACTTATCCTCTGTAGCAGAGGTAACTCTGGGTCTTCCTTTCCTGTGGCGGTCTTCATGAGAGCCAGTTTCATCATAGCGCTTGATGTTTTTTGCGACCAAACATTAAAAGTTCTTTACATTTTCCGTATTGACTGACCTTTATGTCTTAAAGTAATGATGGACTGTCATTTCTCTATGCTTATTTGAGCTGTTCTTGCCATAATATGGACTTTGTCTTTTACCAAATAGGACTATCTTCTGTATACCACCCCTACCTTGTCACAACACAACTGATTGGCTCAATCACATTAAGAAGGAAAGAAATTCCACAAATTAATTGAAATGCATTCCAGGTGACTACCTCATGAAGCTGGTTGAGAGAATGCCATGAGTGTGCAAAGCTGTCATCAAGGCAAATGGTGGCTACTTTGAAGAATCTCAAATATAAAATATATTTTGATATGTTCATGTCACGTTCGGGTGTGTAGAGAGACCAAGGCGCAGCGTATCCATAGTTCGACATCTTTATTTAACGAACTGACGAACTATACAAAATAACAAATGATATATATATAAAGATACACGTAACACGACACGAGACAATATACAACAATGAACCACGCCAACGGAGTGGAACACAGACATATAGGTAAGATCCCTAATTAGAGGTAATGCATAGCAGCTGCCTCTAATTAGGGATCCTACACACACACACCAGACAGAAATAGAAATGATAGATCTGCCAGACTCTGACCATAGAAATATAGAGAAGCAAAGCTTCTCTATGGCCAGAGCCTGACAGTACCCCCCCCCAAAGGCGCGGACTCCCGGCCGCAAGAAAATAAACACAAACATGAGGGAAGGGTAAGGGAGGAAAAAAAAAACATCACACGATCGCAGGTGGCGGTTCCGGCCCCGGCGAAGTGGCTAGCTTCCTCCCCATTTCTACTGGGCCCGGTGTGGCTGGCGACTCAGGCCATTTAAAGGGGCAACCCACTGGTCCTGGAAATGACCATGGTGGGGCAAAAGGCTCAGGCCAAGGAGCGGGGCAAATAACCGGGCCAGGACTGGGCATCGGTGTAACAGGCGACTCCGGCCATATAAAGGGGCAACCCACCAGTCCTAGAAATGACCATGGTGGGGAAAAAGGCTCAGGCCATGGAGCGGGGCAAATAACCGGGCCAGGACTGGGCACCGGTGTGGCAGGCGACTCCGGCCATGTAAAGGGGCAACCCACCGGTCCTGGATACAACAATGGTGGGGAAATAAGTTCAGGCCATGGAGCGGGGCAAATAACCGGGCCAGGACTGAGCACCGGTGTGGCAGGCGACTCCGGCCATATAATCGTCACGGAAGGTTCCGGGCTGTCGATCGTCACGGAAGGTTCCGGGCTGTCGATCTTCACGGAAGGTTCCGGGCTGTCGATCTTCACGGAAGGTTCCGGGCTGTCGAGCGTCACGGGAGGTTCTGGGCTGTCGAGCGTCACGGGAGGCTCCGGGCTGTCGAGCGTCACGGGAGGCTCCGGGCTGTCGAGCGTCACGGGAGGCTCCGGGCTGTCGACCATCACGAGAGGCTCTGGGCTGTCGATCATCACGAGAGGCTCCGGGATGTCGAGGCGCACCGACGGTCTGATGCGTAGAGCTGGCACTGGAGGCACCTGGCTGGGCTCACGCACTGGAAGTCGAGTGCGGGGAGTCGGCACGGGACGTACCGGACTGTAGAGGCGCACTGGAGGCCTGGTGCGTGGAGCTGGTACTGGAGGAACCTGGCTGGGCACACGCACTGGAGGTCGAGTGCGGGGAGTCGGCACGGGACGTACCGGACTTTGCACACGCACTGGAGGTAGAGTGTGGGGAGTCGGCACGGGACGTACCGGACTGGGGAGGCGCACTGGAGGCCTGGTGCGTGGAGCTGGTACTGGAGGAACCTGGCTGGGCACACGCACTGGAGGTCGAGTGCGGGGAGTCGGCACGGGACGTACCGAGCTAGGGAGGCGCACTGGAGGTTGAGTGCGGGGAGTCGGCACGGGACGTACCGGACTTTGCACACGCACTGGAGGTAGAGTGCGGGGAGTCGGCACGGGACGTACCGGACTGGGGAGGCGCACTGGAGGCCTGGTGCGTGGAGCTGGCACTGGAGGAACCTGGCTGGGCACACGCACTGGAGGTCGAGTGCGGGGAGTCGGCACGGGACGTACCGGGCTAGGGAGGCGCACTGGAGGTTGAGTGCGGGGAGTCGGCACGGGACGTACCGGACTGGGGAGGCGCACTGGAAGCCTGGTGCGTGAAGTCGGCACATGTGGCACAGGACTAATAACACGCACTTCAGGGCGAGTGCGGGGAGCAGGCACAGGACGTACCTGACTGGGAAGGCGCACTGGAAGCCTGGTGCGTGAAGTCGGCACATGTGGCACAGGACTAATAACACGCACCTCATGGCTAGTGCGGGGAGCAGGCACATGACGTACCGAACTGGAGAGGCGCACTGGAGGCCTGGTGCGTGGAGTCGGCACTGATGGCGCCGGACTGGTGACACGCACCTCAGGGCGAGTGCGAGGAGCAGGCACATGACGTACCGGACTGGAGAGGCTCACTGGAGTGTAGCAGACTGCCGGACCCAGACTGGGCACCGGTGGAGCGGACTGCTCTGGCACTGGAGTAGAGCAGACGGCCGGACCCCGACTGGGTACCGGTAAAGCGGACTGCTCTTTCACGGGAGTGGAGTAGGCGACAGGACACGGATCATTCCACTCCGACATTTCCCGTTCAACTTCCTCCGCTATCTCCCACATTTCCTCCAACACGTCTCCAAACTGGCTCTCCAAATAATTCTCCTCTTCTTCACTTTGCGCCCCCCATTTATATGTTGGGCACAGTGCATCCCACATGGAGAGTGGTACTGGTGCGTCCTCTTCCTTACCAGACCACCCCCATAGCCCCCCCCCGAAATTTTCCTGGGGTTGACTACGGGCTCCGTTTCCTCCTTTTCTCCGCTGTCTTCCTTTCTTCCTCTCCGTTGCTCCAGTTTTACACTGCTTGGTCGGTTGGTGGTTCATTCTGTCACGTTCGGGTGTGTAGAGAGACCAAGGCGCAGCGTATCCATAGTTCGACATCTTTATTTAACGAACTGACGAACTATACAAAATAACAAATGATATATATATAAAGATACACGTAACACGACACGAGACAATATACAACAATGAACCACGCCAACGGAGTGGAACACAGACATATAAGTAAGATCCCTAATTAGAGGTAATGCATAGCAGCTGCCTCTAATTAGGGATCCTACACACACACACCAGACAGAAATAGAAATGATAGATCTGCCAGACTCTGACCATAGAAATATAGAGAAGCAAAGCTTCTCTATGGCCAGAGCCTGACAGTTCAAAACCTTTTTTGGTTACTACATGACTCCATATGTGTTATGTCATAGTTTTGATGTCTTCACTATTATTATACAATGTAGAAAATAGTAAAAAAATAAAGAAAAACCCTGGAATTAGTAGGTGTGTCCAAACTTTGGACTGGTACTGTATTTTTAATATGATAAAATGTCCAGTGAGGGCAGTATCCATTTGGTAAAGAGTAAAATACATTACAGATGACTCAGGGTCGGCATCAACTAACCAGAGTAGTATTGCAGAGGATGTGTATGAGAGGAGCTCAGACATACAGTGTCACTCCTGAAATCGTCCACACACATGCTAGAACCCCTTTCAGGTCAGGCCATGTCTGCATCCCAAATGACACCCTATCACCAATATAGTGCACTACTTTTGACCAGGGCTCTTTTGGAATAGGGTTCTCTATGGAATAGGGTTCCATTTGGAAAGCAACCTATGTCTACCCTAACAAGACTGAGCCCAGACTCACACACCCACCATAATCCTATCTGAAACAGTGGGCAAATATGATGCAAGGTGTCAGCAACGCGATAAAATGTATTTTCTTTACAGTAAAGCCAGTCGTTGAGAATCCCATCCAGGAGTAATCCTCTATCTCACAGCACTCCTTCCCTCTATTCCTCACACCTCATTTCTCATCCTGAAGAAAGAGGAGAAGGTGAGGAAAATGGAGACAGAGGTGAGCCTCACTAGCACCGCACTGAGAGAGCGAGGTCTAGAGATTAGGGAGCTAAACAAGAACATGTGAAGGAGTTCTGGCGCGCGCGTGTGTGTCTGTGTGTATATATGCTCTTGTTTGCCCGTATACCCGTTTGTACACTAGAAAAAGGACGTAAAAAATAGCCAGGTACAGAAGTGAATCAGTCTCATATGCGCAGGCTGGCTGTGGGCCCGGTCGGCCCGAGGTGGGGAAAGGAGGAGAGGCAGGCAGGCAGCAGGCAGGCAGGCAGGCAGCGTGTAACCCAGGCCTGTTTATGTACCACATTCTGCTGGTGGGGAGGCCCTAAATTGGAGCCATGCTGCAGGGGATTAGAGCCTGTGAACCCTGGGAGTCGGGGGGTGGCTGGTGGGGGGTGGAGGGGCTGGGGGAGGCTGGAGCTGGTGGAGGGGGTCAGACGTGTCCGTAGGGCTGGGAAACAGGCCCCCACAGCCGCACAGGCAGCAGCCCCGGCCAAGAGGATCCGTGCCGGGGCCCTCCATGTGTGGCGGATGTTTTCCACGAGCGGAGCAGCCAGCTTGGCCGCAGCTGTCCAAACCGCAAGCCCCGGGAGAAGGGAGGAGAGGAGAGAGGGAGGAGAGGAGGGGGAGACGGCGGGCTTGGCAAAGGTCAGGCAGGCTGAGACGGCCGGGAGTGTGGGAACTGTCCGGGAAGCCATGTGCGAAATGCTCCGAGACGTGGTATCACTTTACAGCCAGACCACCTGAGGGAGAGGCTCACTGCGTGCCTGGCCGTGTGTGTGTTTGTGTGTGTGTGTGTGTGTGTGTGTGTGTGTATGTGTGTTTGGGAAGCTACTGCGATTCTAGAGAAAATAAAGTGTGTGTGTGTATGTGTGTGTATGTGTGTGTGTGTGTGTGTGTGTGTGTGTGTGTGTGTGTGTGTGTGTGTGTGTGTGTGTGTGTGTGTGTGTGTGTGTGTGTGTGTGTGTGTGTGTGTGTGTGTGTGTGTGGTGTGTGTGTGTGGGTGTGTGTGTGTGTATGTGTGTGTGTGTGTGTTTTTGCAAGGCTACTGTGATTCTAGTGAAAATCAACAGCGAGGGAGCGAGAGAGCAGTCTGATATGAAAAGATGAAGTGAGTGATGGAGAGAACTTGGAGAAGAGGAAATATCTCTGCTCCCCTTACAAACAAATAAACATACACGCACATACATACTCTCTTACACACACACACACACACACCGGACCTCTTTCACTCACAGCTTGGTGAAAAGTCCTGGAGTTGAACAGGGTTGTCTTTGGGACTAAAGACTGTCTCAGTCAGAGTTATGTAGTACACGTGTTGAACATGATTTATCATTAAACCAAGTCATCAACCTCCTCACCAATGTCTGGAGAAAAGGGGAATAGCTTGTTGTTTTGTTTATAAGGTTGTATAAGATGGGCCTGCAAAAAATATAGCCTAAAATAATAAGTAGCCTCAGAGAAACTTTTTGGGAGGACAAGGTTGAAATTCCCTCATTTGAACCACCGTGTGTAAGCTGTTAGCACACAGCAGTCCAACCAAGATGTGTGAATCGAAGAACAAACTGGATATGCATTGTTGTTCTTTGCACATATTTACTGTATTCTGAAACATTGGTTTATAATGCTAAATAAGCACCAACTTCCGCAGCCGTCCAAAAGTGACTGAATATTCGGCTACTTGCACATGGACAGCTGCTCTGGATGTGTAGAATGGCAATTAGCATGTTTGACTTGGCGCCGCCTCTGGCACTCTTGGTAATACGCCACACCTGCAGGTGAAGCGGATCTTATGGAGCTGCCTGAACACGCACACATGTCCACCTACCTCTGCTCTTCTTCTCAGATGGTTTAACTAGCTAAAAGACAACAGAAAAACATTCAAACAAATTCAACCTGTGCTGGATTCGAATTCACTTCCCCTTCCTTCCTCATTTTCTCTCTCTCTACCTCTCTCCTCTCTCTTCTCTCT